>JAKTXI010000041.1:0-144707 GCA_030582475.1 Suhomyces panamericanus
GGGAAGCCGGAGGGGTAAGGGTGGGGGAGGCGGAAAAAAGCGAAAAGGGGGGGTGGGGGCGTGTAGGGGAGGGGAGGGGGGGGGGGGGGGGCAGACGGCGGGCAGCAGGCCCGCCGGACGGGGCCGGCTGGCCAATCAGAGCCCGGAGTCCACGGAGTTTTGCAAGGCCGAGCCCGAGATCGCGGTCACGTGCGTGGAAGGGGCCAATGGGAGGGCGCGAAAAGGACACGTGCGTGTCACGTGCCGTAAACGAGGATGGCGGTCACGTGTAATACGTCATGTGTTTTGTGTCACGTGACCTATACCCTCTACACAACTCACTCTTTCCCTTTCTCTGCTCCTTCTCCATCATGATTGACAACTGGCGCGTCGCCTACTTCCTCTCCATCGGCCTCCGCTTCGTGTTCGCCCTCTCCAATTCCTACATCCACCCCGATGAGCACTTCCAATCGCTCGAAGTCCTCTCAGGCCGAATTTTCAACTACTCCGTCTCCACACCCTGGGAGTTTGCCGACGTTCCTGCCCGGAGTTTGGCCCCGTTGTACCTCATCTACGGTCCCATCCTCTACTTCGTCAAAGTGACGGGAATTTCCTTCACTCCCATGCAATTGTGGTACCTTGTACGTCTCCAGAATACAGTGATCAACTGGATAATCACAGATAAAGTGCTATACGCCATCTTGCCCACCAAGCCCGAAAGAATAAAGGGCGTCTTTTTCACCCTGACGTCTTACATCACGTTGGTGTACCAAGCCCACACCTTTTCCAACAGCGTGGAGACCTGGCTCCTCTTATTGTCCATCATGATTATCGACAATATTCGGTATGTGGACGAGTCTATGGACAGAAAAGTCAATTCGGTCGACCAGTCCAGGCCGTTGTTCTTCCTCGGCGCCCTAATTGCCTTCGGAATCTTCAACAGAGTCACTTTTCCCGCATTTCTCATGAACCCATTATGGTATGTGGCCAAGTACCTTATGTCCAATATGTTTGGCACTATCTACATACTCCTGGGTTTTGCACTTGTTTCCGTCGGTTGCGTCCTCTTCGACACCTTGGCCTTTGGATACGACATCAAAAACCTCCAATTTCTCGTCACTCCGTTGAATAATCTCACATACAACTCCGACTACGCCAACTTGGAAAAGCACGGTATCCATCCATTCTACACCCACATCTTGGTTAATTTGCCCCAGATTGTGGGTCCAGGACTACTCTTATTGGGCTGGAAATTCAAGAACAAATATACCGAAACATTACCGTTTGTGACTATTTTTAGTGGTTTGATAGTTCTCTCGGCAGTGCCTCACCAGGAATTGAGGTTCTTGATACCATTGCTCCCCTTTTTGTGCTGTTGCTTTGACTTGACCAGCTTTCGTTCCTCTAAAAAGAATGAAAAATCGTCAACATCTGAAGACGATGAAAAAACATCAACTTCCCAAACAGATGAATCCAAAAAAATCCCAGAAGATGAAAGTGACCTGTCCTCTATCGTCACTGTGCTCATCTACTTGTGGTACATTTTCAATGCCATTATGGCCGTCATAATGGGGGTATTTCATCAAGGTGGAGTTGTGCCAGTTCTCGACCATTTCCACAAGCAATTCGCAGTTGGAGAAACAGACACAGTCCAAGTATGGTGGAGAACTTACACCCCGCCTACCTGGATCCTTGGAGACGCGAAGAACTCTCTACAAATAGAAACTGGCACCAGCAGTTCTTTGGATACGTCAAAATCCAATCATATATTCGATACCATGGGAACTTCCATAGATGAAGTGAAAACCTTGTTGAACCTGGTCAAAACTTCTGGAAAAAGAGTGTTCTTGGTCACCCCAGTGGCTTCGTTCAATTCAAACTTCGATTCTGAATTATTTAACCAGACCTTATCCTACAGTACCCACTTAGACATGGACCATTTGGACTTCTCCAATTGGGCCAGTTTGACCCCAGGATTGGGAGTATACGAGCTCTTATAAAAAATTACATCCTTCAAATGCATTAGGTTAAATTGACTGACTATTTGTAGAATTCAAATTTATCATGTTCCGTTCCGGTCTTGACTTGGGAAGTGTATGCTTCTTCCAAATCACTTTGCAAGATCATGTATCTATTCTTTCTGACAGCCCGCAAACCGGCCTCTTGCATGATGGCAGCTATCACGGCGCCGGACAATGGGTCGTTTCTCATGATTAACGAGTCCAAATCGACCTCGGGTGCCAAGGCCATCTTGGACGCTATGGTGGAGAAAATCAATCTTCTCTCTCTTCTGTCCTTCAAGTTGGGGAACTCGATTTTTCTGTCCAATCTTCCGGGTCTCAACAAGGCCGGATCCAAGGTGTCTGCTCTGTTGGTGGCCATTATGACTTTGACGGTGGAGGTTTGGTCGAAACCGTCCATTTGATTCAACAACTCCAACAAGATTCTCTGGACCTCTCTATCGGCACCGGTTTGGGCGTCAAATCTTTTGGTAGCAATGGCATCGATTTCGTCGATGAAGATGATAGCAGGCGAGTTTTCTCTGGCCAATCTGAACACATCACGGACCATTCTGGGACCCTCACCCAAGTATTTCTGCACGAACTCGGAACCGTTGATCTTTATGAACGAGGCGGTGGACGAGTTGGCCACGGCCTTGACCAACATGGTCTTACCAGTACCGGGAGGACCGTACAACAACACGCCTCGGGGAGGATCGATACCGATCTGCGAGTACAAGTCACCCTGGGTCAAGGGCAACTCCACGGCCTCCCTGATTTCCTGTTTCTGCATGTCCAAACCACCCACGTCAGCGTAGGTGACGTCGGGCTTCTGGTCGTCGCCCACGATGGAAATGGACGAGTCGGCCTCAGGAGGCAAGATGTCCACCAATGCATTGGAATGGCGGTGCAACGCCACCGACGACGATGGTTTCAAGAGTTCTCTGTCGAGTGTGCTAAGGATTCTCACCACGTAGTTGGAGCCAGTGGTCGATGATACAATACCAGTATTCTCATCAATTGGCTCCAAGAACTGGCCAATAACCAAAGGCACCGACTGGATCCGCTTGACCTCCTCTTGTGCACGGACCAACTCTCTTTTCAAGTGGCGGTGTTCATCCTTAATGTATTCTTCTTGCAACTGCAAAAGCTCGAGTTCCTTCTCCAATTTTTTCAATTTCAAGTACACATCGTTGTCGTCTCTCTTGAAGGCCGAGCTGGGAGTATCAAATACTACTGGTTCTTCCATGATTGGACGGAAAGTGGTGATGATATGGTGTTAGAAATGTATAGTAGTTCTTGAGTGGCGACTTTTGTCTTGAGGTACGCACGTCCTGCTTATGTAAAGGGAGATGGACGTAAAATGGGGATAGGACGATAGAAGAGAATAGTAAGGGGGTAGATCCTCTTCAGACTATTGGTTGCTATGATTCTACGAATTTTTAGGGCAAATGGAGCGATTGGGGTGGCGTTTGGAATTGTTTGGGTAAATGGTGTATAAGTCACGTGATCTTCATTTGGAGGAGCCAGTTCCATCTCTTGTAACTGGCTGAAATGGGATGGAAACGATGTGTATTCAGCCGAGAACAGTTATAGGCGTTAATTGATCCTTCGAGTTTTATCTCTTCTTTTTTTTTCTTTTTATTTTGTCCACTTTTGACGTTTTTTCACTAGCATTCACAATTCAATTGTGAGCAAATTATATAACAACAATTAATTTGTTACCATATTCCATTCTAACTACAAGTAGGGTCCATTAATGTCTCAAATCCCCCCATTTCGACTTTCTTATTTTCTGAAATGAACAAAAGAATCAAGTCCTTTTTTTGCCTTGTCCGATTACTCTGGAATTGAATAATCGCAGTTCCCAGTATTCACCAGGACTGTAAACCCTCAAGTTCGTTTCAACTTCACCCACTCTAGATCAGTCCATCGTTTCAGCTCTATTCATTTTATCATAATAACGTTTATTCTATTCATTTCGTCGTGCCGTTTGGCTCTATCATCTAAAGTATGCCGTCAAGAAGCTGGCCATTCCGGCAACCACAAGACCCACCGTGCCGGTGAATATTGCCAACTCTGTCTTATCTACCACAATAGTGGTCAGATCAGGGGAAACGAAATTTTGGTAATTTTCAACTGTACTGGTTTTGAAACCTTTCCATGATCTCTCCATTTTCAGGAAAGAAACTGGCACAGCAACCCCCGTCTTGGACTCCTCCTCGGCGTCTTCGAGTCTATGCAAAACCTCGCGTCCCACCGACTTGTTTTCACCCAATTCCTCCAACACTTGCTTGACCTTGTCCTCGAAAGAACCCACAAGACGTTTCCGCTTCCAGGGCTCCACAAAAAAGGTGGCCGTCATGAAGAGCATGACGTTGATGCCCATCAAGATCCACGTGCCCCAAGTCGATGCCTTTCTGATTTTGTCGGACCATATTTGCTCCTCGTGGTACCGCGTGAGAATCAGTTGAGTGAGCTTCAATTGGACAGCGTCCACCTTCAGTTCTGCCTCGTTCAAGTCCGATTCCGTGGCCGTTTCGTGCTGCTCGTTGGCGTGGTCATTTCTGTATAGTTCGGTGAATCTCTCGAGATCCGTGGCACTCCAGTTGTGCTTTCTAGTCAATAGTTCGTTGATTTCTCTCTGCAGTTTAGAGCGCTTCTGAATTGCCTCTGTGTAGTGTCCTTTTGCCTCTCGGACGTGCTCCTTGGCTTCTTTCAACTCCTTTTCAAGCTCTTCCACCGTGAGCTTCAACTTTTCGATCCCAGAGTACCCGGTGATGTCGTTCAATGCCGAGGTAGCGGTGAGAATGGTGTCTTGAAGAGACAGGAGATATGCCTCGAGTCGACGGGCCAACGGGCTTCTTTGCTTCTCGGTATTGGAGGGAAGGTCCTCAATTGACTCCTTGAGCTCTTTTTCGGTCTCTGGACAGATTTTGGGCACCGGTTTATTGACATGAATTGAAGCTAGACCTTTGGAAAGTTCGAGGATAGGATCAATTTTCACTTCGTCTGAAGGCGATTCTGACTGCTTTGGCTCGTTCTCCTTCTTCTGCACCTTCTCGAGGTGCTTCTTTTCGTCCCGTTTGCGTTTGGCCTCGGTGCCGAAGTTGGTGGTCTCGATTATCTTCTGGAGTTCTGCATCATCAAACAGAGCAGACAGCCCTGGCTTGGTCAGATACCGTGCCAAGGCTATTGGTCGTGCCATTGCGTATCTGGTGAGCCTGGGAACCGTGCCATATAGGCATCTTATGATGGGCATTGTGAAGATGAAGTGTAATTGAAGTCTATAATGTATTTAAAAAATGCGTGTGGAGGTAATAATGTATATATGGTAGTGAGTTAAATGGAGAAAAAGAGACTGTTCTGGGTGAAATAGGGATTTAGAACTGATATGTGGAGTGGAATAATGAATTGGACCTACTGGTTGTTTGTTTCTACAAGTTTGGTACGATATTTGGTTGAGTTCAATTCTGAGGTAAATGCTTTTGAGAGTTCCATGTAAAGGAAAGACGACAGGTGGGGCTTCAATCAAGTCAATGGGTAGCGTGTGAATTCTGACTGAAAGAACAAGCAGGTTGGAGCTAATATTTGGTGAAATGGTGGATGTTCTGGAATGTGATTGGCTATTCGAGATGCGGTATTCCGCAATCGGTACTTCCAGAACAGATGGAACAAAATCCCAGTCAGTCAAATCGGAATGAACAAGCACTGCAATTTGGAGATCCTTTGCATAGATCTTCCACTGACGATAATTGATATCATCTTTTCATTCATCACATCCAACATTTCCACAATTTCCACGATTTGTGGATTTTAGCAGTTTTAGCTAATATTCCCCACGCTGAATTATCAGTTCCTCCTTTAATTCAAATTCTCCTTTAATTCAGATTACTTCTTTACCTCACTATTCACACTCCTTAGAAGTTGGTGTCCACCAACTTCTTGACCAACTTCCAGTCGTTGGCCTCGACGTAGTCCAACACCACGATACCAGCACCACGGGAGAAGGACTCTTCGATGTTGCCCGCAGTCATGGCCTTGGCCACCTGCTCGGGCCAGCACTCCTTGTCGAAGAAGTTGGAGCCGGAACAGAAGTTGATGAAGAGCTTATCGTCGTTACCGTTGGTGTAGTCACGGGCCTTGTTGACCAAGTTCTTGACGTAGCCGATCTTGGTCTGGACGTCGCCAGCCTCCTTGATCTCACAGTAGTCCTGGACCACGAAGTTGCCTCTGTCGTCCTCCTCACAGTTGTAGCTCCACGACGACGCCTCGAAGCCAAACTCGTTTCTTCTGTCGTCGTTTCTGACGCCGAAACGTCTGAAAAGCACGGCCTTTCCACGGGCATCGCCCAAACGGGGGATGTCGGTGCCCAAGTACCACTTGTCCTTGTTCTTGTTGACGTATTTGTCCCAGATCAAGTTGCCGAATTCGTCCTCGTCGTTATTCCAGTCGTCAGAACCTTCTTGCTTCAACGACACCACCACGGTTTCCGAGCGGTTCTCCTCCAAGAAGTCGTAGACCTCGTCCAACACGCTGGTCAACTTGAGAGGGAAGGGGATTCTGACTGGGAACTTGCCGTGGATCACTTGCAAGTCCTTGGCCTCGTCGCCTTCCTTGAGGAAGAGCTTACCCACACGGATATCCAAGAAACGGACTCCGTGCTCCAATTGTGCCGTGACTTCAGCTCCTTGACATTGCACTGAAGGAAGCGCTATGTGACAGGCAGCAGAGTTGTGGGTTCCTGGAATGGAGAGCTTGGAGAGTCTGGTGTTGTCATCAACATCCTTCATCCACGAGTTGTAGCGAGTCATAATGAGTGAGTTGGTTGAATTGGAATGGAATGGAAAGAAGAAGTAAGTGTTATTCTTCGCGTCAAAAGTTTGGGGAAACTGGTTGCTTAAAAAGCGGGTAGTGGCTGAGTCGAGATTCAGGCACAATGACGTCGAGATGCATATGGAACGACAGAGGGGGAGAAAGAAGGTGAATATTGTGGGAATTGTGGCTAGTTTGAAACAAAATGAGTGGCTCCATCGGTTTCTACGTGTTTGTTCTACGGGGTGTGCCTTTTTGGTGGACTCAAATGCTCTACTGGAAGTGAAAATGGGTCTGGCATGTCAGCCAATAAATTAGGTTTCGGGGCACATGTTAGCACAAGATGAGCACATAACAATAGAAAGCGGAGTCGCCATTTTATAGCAGAGACACAGGAAATTGGATTGACCAGCCCTCCACATTGCTCACGACTAATTCTAGCTTTGCTCTAGAGGATTTGTCCTTCAGTTCGATTCCACTCCGATTCCAACGTTGCGGTCAGGGCTACTACATGCATGGAGGGCTTCGATTGCGGACGTTGGCACGCCGTGGAAGCTTCTATCGGCGTGGCGCTTAAACCCAATTCAGAGACGTTGGGTAGGGTAAGAGAAGCGAGCAATACGATCAGATAATAGGAGAATGTAGTTTTCAATGTTGCCGTGGTAATGGGCAGAAGTAGAGGCTGTTTCATTGGTTTGAAGTGTTTTCTTTTTGAACTGGGAGAATAGGGCTATATCTAGTGTCATATTCTAAAAATCTGTCATTCTAGACATATTTTTTCGAGTCGGCCTTTGAAATGCAGCAACAACTCACAACCAAGTAGATACAACGAAGTGGCTACAGTTTTTAGTGTGACTGCCCAAAGGCGTCTGTGCTATGATTGTTTAAGTTCCAGAACTCAAATAACTAACTGCCTATATAACAATTGAAAGGTCCTTGATTATCACGAAAATACTAGCAATGGAAGGCCGTGAATAACGAGACGGAAACTCGAAAATGATACCAAGATACATTAATATAAAGCCACATTCTTTAGCCACTCAACTTCAATACTTATCGTGATATATTCAATGTAATGTTGAATAATTGCATCTGGCAGTAGTTCTACCTTTAATCTATGCTTAGACATACACTCCCTCCTCATTTCTTCCAAAATGCCTTGCCCACACCTCTTGACTGTTGGTGATTCCCTGAGTTTCAGGAACCAAGTACCAGAATGCCACCACGTAGAAACCACAGATGGCAGCAAAAACGTAGAACATGGATCCTCCCATCACATCCTGTGCCAAAGGCACCAGAATTGCAATAAGAAAGTTGGTGGCCCAGTTGGCAGAGGTGCCAATGGATTGGGCAATGGAAACCACCTCAGGACTCGCAATTTCTGAAATCATGAGATAGGGAATGGGGCCAATACCGAGAGAGTAACTGATTACAAACCCGAAACAAGACGCCACAATCATGAATGCCCTGCCTTGGATCAATGCATAGCCGATACTGATAGAACAGAGCCCCGACATGAAGGCAGAAACCAACATTAACGGACGTCTGCCCAATCTGTCGACAAAATGGGAAATCGCAAAGGCACTGATGATATTCACCAACAGAATCAGACATGACAAAAGAAGCGTATTGGTAGTGAAGAGGGTGCTGAGAATACGAACGCCGTAGAAAACTATGGCGTTCATTCCCACCAATTGCTGTGACGACATGAGGATGAAAACAACTAAAGCCTCGAGCTTGTAGCTGCCAAAAAGAAATTCGGTAGCAGAAACCGTGGAATCTTGAAAGGAACCACGTCTGGACTTTTTGGGAATCAACTGGATTGGGCCAGAAAGGACGTTTTCTGACTTGGGAAGTAATTGCTGGAGTTCGCCTGAACTCAGTCTGCTTTCCAAACCTCTCCAGTGATTAATTTCATGGAACACTGTTTCCTTGTCTGAACGTAAGCTGTCGAGAATTACGGTTGCGTTGTCGATATTGCCTTCGTTCATGATGATCCATTTTGGCGACTCCGAAACTGTGAGTAGCATAAAGAATTGGATAGCACCAAGAATCAGAGCGATCCAGAACACTGCTCTCCATTGGTCGCCTGTCCAGATCAACGACACTGCCTGGCCACTGAAAATACCGGCAGCAATGGCCACTTGGAGCAAAGAGCCCAAAAGACCACGGTGGTTAATGGGAGTGAGTTCATTGATCAAAATCGGTGCCATTACTAGAGATGCACCTGCTGCAGCACCAGTGATGATTCTTCCTAAATTGAGGGCCATACTCAGCTTGGAATACACCATGATAAGCGATCCACAGCAGTATCCGAGGGCACTGCCCAGACAAATGCTCTTTCTTCCATACTTTCGGGACAAGTTGGTGAACCCGAGTAAAACAGACATGAGGAAGCCTCCAACGGTGTACATGGCAGTTATTGAAGCAATTTGGTCAGAGCCCATGGGAATGCAGTTTCCATTGGGTTCACTGTGTGAAGAGCAAGGAATATAATCGGAAGGGCCATTGAGTTCCGAAAGGTGATAGCCAAATTGGAAGGTGCTGAAGCACACGGAAATGCAAGACCAGGCAAGGGCTGGCGTTATGGAGTGTGGACGTTCAAGATACGATGACATTTGCTATGTTATGATGATATGCTGATGTGAATGTTTGATGAAATGCTGAGAAGGCGTAGTTTAATGATGGTCTGAATGGTGAGACTAAACCACTATAGTTAACTGTGTTGGTGATGATATGCTGGGAAGTCTGAACGTGGAATATTGTGAAGAGTATACTGAAGAATGTGATGAGTATACTGAAGATTGTGAAAGTATACTGAAGATTGTGATGAGTATTCTGTTCGTTCAATCACTTTGCTCCAACTGTGCCTCTTCTCTTGCTGGAGATGTTGGGTGCACTGGTCAAATAGTCCCAACAGAAACAAGAAGAAAAATGCAAGGAAAAAGACTAAAATGCAGAAACGCTATAACCTGATTCTCTTATCCAAATCCATTTCAAATCCATGGATTTCGGCCCTTTTTCACCTCTTTGTGCTATCCGGTGTTCTGATCTACTGATAAGAGATAAGGTCGAAAATTCAACCGCGGAATGTCCGAAAACAGAAATTGTGTTCCATACATCAACTCGCAATTCATCAAACTGCACAATGCAACTACATACAGTAGAACTGGTGATAGGTCATACCTATCACTTATATCACACCCTCCACATTCTAATTGTTATGACACGCACTCACGCTCTAATTGTTATAATATCTTGGTCACTCCAATTGTTATCACCCGCCTTGGTACTAACTGTCCACATTTCACGTGCTGGGTTTTAGACAAACTTGAAGTCATCCCCATCCACTACAACCCTGCGCAAAATGCACTCCTCTAGAAACTTTTCCGTGACAATAGATGGAATTGGTCGGGTTGCGCTGTCAGTAAATTCTAGAGAATCAGCTAGATCTCTGCTTATTTCGTCAACTCGTTGCATGGTAAGGGCACTTCGGCCCCTGATCACGATGAAAGAGCTTTCTTTATAATTTGGGGCAATTTTTCCTCCGTATAGCTCAATTTGGCCTTGTACAAACTTGGCGGTGTCAGAAACAACGTAGAAGCATATGCCGTGGAAAAGGTATCTCAAGGGTAGTTCTAGGCCTTGTTGCGTCAATTCCTCGACTAGAATGTCTCTTTGCTCTTTCAATTGACTGCTGCTCAAGTCTTGGAACCCTCCTAGTTTCCTCACATCCACTTTCACTATGTAGCTGTCGCCATATGGATCTACCCTGGAACTGAAATCGGTGTCACTTTTCGTCACAAACTCGGGCTCGAGTGCAATCAACGAATTCTTATCAATGCTGTCAAGTATCCAACGCGGCTTGATCAAGTCGTAGCCTTTACCGTAGTAGATCTCACTACTGGGTGTCACTTTCTCTGAAATTATTATCGTTTGCTTTTCGGAACCAATGCCCAAGGACTGCATTATTTGCCCTCCAAATTGCTTGATAAGCACTGAGAGCTGTGCTTTTGTCGTCCTGGCTCCTTTCTCGTCAATGTAATCACTCAAGATAATAAAATCAAAAGGGGCAAATAAATTCCCCTTTATTTCTACTTTTTGCGGCTTCTTCATCTGATCAAAAGAGTCGATCTTCAACCGACGCTTCCTATTTGCTTCTTGATCCTTGTGGATTTCCTTGTTGTACAATTCCTTGATATTGTGATATTGCTGCATCGTTACTGAGTCTTCATAAGTCTTGTCTTCTCTAATGCTTCTGCAATACAAGTTGTGAAGTGTTGTTCCAACAGAGTACGTTTTCTCCTCTGTACAGTCGATAGATCTAGCTTTGACTTCTAGTACCACTGAATCCTTGGGGTGTATCCAGTACACCGGGTGTTTTGTTCCAAACAGAATAATATTCGATGGAGGTGGCCGTTCTTTAACACTAAACCACCGATTATTTGTAACTCTTTCTATTTTGTCGTATTCATCATTGGTAAATCCGTTTGCGACCATGCAAAAGCTGTGAAATATTTCAGTCTCCTCGTCCCGTAATGCACACATGTATGAATTCTTGATGCCGGGAATTTTCCCAATAACTATCAAGTCTAGATTTTCACCGAACTTTTCCAAATATTCAGGTTTCACCTTTACCCATTGGGTATTTCTGTGGTTGATTTTGTACTTCAGTTGCACATGTTTGACTAATATTCCTTCACTTCTCATAGAAACCACTTCCTTGATTGCCGTTTTGAGATCTTCAACACTGGCCCCCAATTTTATTGGTAGCAACTCTAGTCTATTTGGCACCGGATTAACCAACTTTTGCAAGAGATCTTTTCTGAAGAAAAGAGGATGGTTTGTCAAGTTCACTCCATTTATGTGAAGTATGTCGAAGACTAGAAAGAAAGGATAGGCCGATTGCTCCTCATATTGATCGATGGTGGTATACTGACGAACCGACTCTTGCACAGCAGATGATTTCAAGGTTCCAAATGGAAGAATCACTTTACGCTTGAAATCCCAGGCTACCATTTCACCATCTAAAATGATACTGTCGACTTTTTCCGGGAATACGTTGGCCAAATACTTGGTCAATGAACCAAACTCGTAGTTTTCACCATATAGAAAGGAATAGTCTTTGAGTCTTCTGGAGTAGAACTTGAAAAACTTACCTTTTTTGTGAAGAGTCATTCTGTCACCGTCCATTTTCTCCTCGATGTAAAACTTGCCCAGAAGATCCTGCCTGCTGTACATGTCTTGTAGCTTTGGGTCCATGGGTAACACCGTGTTCATGTCCTGGACTAGCTTATCGTAATTCTTGGTCAATTTGAAAGATAGTTGTGGTCTGAATGGAAGTGTAGGAGTCACGGTCAATTGGTCCGCAGGAAGCCTCACTTCGGGGTCTACCAAGTAATTGAAGGTTTTCTGAAGGTTGTTGCACACATTAAAGAGCGATGGGGCATCGGGGTGCCACACATACTGGAAGAAAGACTCAAACCGCACTAGAATGGACTTCTTCAAAAGAATATGAAGGAGCCACCGCACTTCTGGGATGCTTAGCGAGTCTAAAAATGGCTTCAAAATGGCCACTTGCTCTGCCGACTTCTTGGCATCGGCCAAGTTGTCCAACAAGTGGTTTATTTCGCCTACTGTGTAGACCTTGCTCTCTTCTCCTACCGTGGCAGGACGACGATTGGCGATGATTCTGGACGTTCGAAGGGGTAGATCTCGCAAATTGTTGGTATCCACACTGAATCGTTTGGCCTTGTGGAAGCTCTGCTTCCAGTAGTAGAGTACTTGGTAGTCTTCGGAGTTCTTGGGAATCTGGTACATCTTCACGATTAAACGGGCCAAGGTGACATCTCTGATGAAATAAAGACGTCCGCTTTTGTCAGGGTAGATCAAGCGAGACGAGGGATATATGTCATTGCCTATGTGGGTCCTGAACGACGATATGAAGGATCTGATGATATGCTCTTTCTTGAGAGAAACCGTCCGGAATTGGCCTAAAGTCTTCTTGTTTGCGGCATCTAACTTGACGAACAAGTCATCCACAATGAACTTAAACAGAGGCTGTTGGAAATTCTCGGGCTGAGCAATGTTCTGGAGGAATGACATGAAGATAAGATGAAGAAATATGGAGTGAATCTACTACCCCATATTGGGGCACGTGATGTGTATGTCATGTGACAAGTGGAACTAGCAATGGAAGTAAATAGCCATTCGAAGAGTAGTGTAAAATCAGACATATGGTAAGTTGAGCTGTAGTAGTAGGAGATTATGGCAAAACTCTTGGAACTTCCTCTTACGTGAAATCCATTTCACTAAATTTGACATGACAGCAGCTCTGTAATTAAGGAACACATCGATTGCCAATTATTTCAGTAGTTGCCTTAATGGAGATAGTCTAGATAATGAGACTAAATAGTCCTTCCTCAATACCTAGCTCTTCTTCCTGTCTCTATTTTATTATGAATTAATACGATAGACACCAATCGCCATCTTCCATTCTTCGCTTATGTAATCTCTTACCAACTTAGTTGATTTCCAGTTATCAACTACAGTCCCATCCATGCTGCTACACCTTGCTGTAAGACGCCCGATAAGGGTATACGTCAAGTCTTCCAGCCTTTTCTGGGTCAAGAATTGCTTTTTGCACACTTCAAGGCACAAAGATGTCAAGATCGACAGGTTGTCTTTTGGACAAGCTTTTCAATTCTGGAAAAGGTCTTTGAATCCCAACAGATTGCAGGAAATACAACTGGAATTGGTGGAGTTGATGCTTCCAAACGGAAATCCGGAAAATGTGGGAATATTTCATGACCATAAGAAGGTGGTGATAGACAACGACGGAAATTACATCAACGAAGTGGGATTTAAAATCATTCACAATGAAAAATTCAGAACCAAGCACTTGGTCTTTCTTCACGGCTATGGTGCTTCGCTTGGATGCTTTGCAAGAAACTTCCAGCTCATAAACAAGCTTAAGCAAGACAAGCAGAACAATTATCATGTTCACTTCTTGGATAACATCACATTCGGCTTATCTTCGAATCCCAAGATCAAGTCGGATGCAGTCAATCACTGGTTCATCAAGCAGTGTCCCAAGTTGAAGATTAGTGATTCGAAGCCTCATGACAAGTCTACTATCTTCAAGAAATACTACAAGCTAGTGGATGAGTTTGAAATAGATAGAAAAGAAATGGCCCAATACCAAGCCCATTTCAAGCCAATCTTGCAGGATATGGAGGACTTTTACGTTTCTGCTATAGAAAAATGGAGACAAGCTTCAAATATTGGGCCTATCGATTACTTAATTGGTCACTCATTTGGAGGTTACTGGTCAGGATCGTATTCTTTAAGATATCCCCAAAACTTAAAGCATTTGATTCTTCTTTCTCCAGTCGGAGTGGAAAGACATGTGCATGCAGTCACCAGTACCATCCTAGAAGAAAAGGGGTCTCATTTCACTCCTAGTCTAGATGCCACATCCTACAAGTTTTTGTCAAGAAATCCTTTGTTGTCAAAGAAGCATGTTAAGAAGTGGTACTATGTCCTTCCTTTCATGCCTCGGCTTCTCAAAACCATGGGACCTTGGGGCTATCGGTTTTATTTCAATATGTGGTACCGAAAGTTGTTCAATATTAATAAAGTAATTGAAAATCTTGGTGGTGTGGACAAAATGATTCAAAATCGGAATGACTTGGTGTATGGTTCTAACAAAGAATGTCTTTTGATCATTGAGTATCTTTTTAACTCGGTTACTACTGGCACCAACAGTGATGTATACATCAAGAACCTCTTGACTCCAGCGACAGTTAGCAAGTGGCCTTTGTATGATAAATTTGATGCCTTTTTGCAGAAGGAAAAGCTTCCATTTAATCTAGATGTTCTATATGGTCAATTTGACTTCATGAACTCGGAGGCTGGTGAAAAAATGGTTCAACTTGCTTCTACCAGATCAGAAAATACAATCCAAGTTCGTTTTGGTAAGATTCCGCAAGGAGGCCATAATTTATACATTGACAATCCATTTGACACCAACACGAAGGTTTCCCAGATAGTAATGAATTGTGACGGGAAAGATTAAGGAACTCCAAAGCTGTGAATGATCCAAATGGTTTCACCAATTGAGTATAGCTTACTGCTATATTCACCCTATTTATACGAGCTTCAAGTACAAGAGCAGTCTCTGGCTCGATTATTTATTAGATTTTGCAAATGCAATTCATTATTAAACAATAGATACATTCAAAAGTCTGTGTATTTCATGCTACCAGGCAAATATAAACAGGTTTAGATAGAGGGATATAATCACTTCATCCAAGCACATGGAGGGATATCTCTGTATCCATGTAAACTGAAGTTTCAGTGAACATTTTGATATTTTTTCAAATTGCAGACTCCAAAATTTAATATAGTCGGTGATTGAGCGACAGTTAATTCGATACGTAAATCTGGTTTTATTGATGATTGCGAAATTAGCATCCTCTCAATTTCAAGTACAGATCAAATATTGCATTAATTCATGCAAGGCAGCAGCTTGACCAAGTCCTCTATCCTCATACTAACCAAAGATAAGTTTATTTAAAAGATCAAGAGCTACATGCATACTATTTGATCAAATCGCCTGTGCTTCTATTCTACAGATATGGTAGTAGCGCTGAACTTTCACCAATAAAATAATCTAGACCGTTACAACAAATATACAGAAGATAACAGGATGATTCGAGTACGGTTGATTACTAAAAATATCAGATCGGAGTGTAACCGATTAGGAAAATTGCAGACCTCATTTGGGACGTGTTTCACTTGTAGTGAAACTGCAAGGGTCCGTCCTTCGGCATCTGAATCCTAAAACACTATGGTACAAGCAACATCTGGGCCATGGTGACATCTGACATCTAGTTCTTGACTTGGAACCAATAATCGGCAAATTGCTGGAAAAATACCTAATAATAAGTATCTAAATCCATGATCATATATTCTATTCTGAAGGCATTAGCAATGATTACATCGCCTGTCGATTCAGATTCTGTAACATTCGCTGAATTGGAAGAAGCTCTTCATCACTGGATGCATCTTCCTGAAATGGGTTTCCAGAAGGGGAAGGAGATTTCACCAATAGGGCGATGACTACACAAAAAAAAACGATGGAATGCAAATAGCCCTCTTGACAGGCCAGAATTCTGCGACGTTTCAGGCTGAGTCGACTCAGCCGTCCACTCAAACTCTATCTATTTCTGACCTCTCAGCAATGCAGGCCTGGGCCTGAATCAATTCGATTGGGCACCACCGTAGCATATGTCAAGGGTTGGTAGTATAGAGAATAATCGCACAATACACAATGCAAAATAACACCACAATAGACACAATAAGCATAGTGTCCTGGCAGATCAAAGTTGCTGCAAGATCGTCCCTATTGGGAAGTGCGACATGCGACCTGGTGGTTACCAATCCTGACTGTGGGCATCCCGATTGAGATGGCATGAAACGAGAAGACGGAGGATGGAGATTGCGATAGATAATTAGAAACAGACAGGAAAGAGGTTTCGTTAGAAGCCATGAAAGCAACAGGAGTGAGTGGCTACACAGCCCCGTGTACAGAAGCAGCCTCTTCAAACAGTTGCCCTGTCATCCCAGTGTTGTAGTATTCTGGTGCAGGATTCAAGTTTGTAACTGCTCTGTGCTTCTGGGCCTTCAGTGCATCGTTCAGCTATGGGCCCTGGTGGCCGGAGATGATGCTGGAGAGCGTAATGTGGTCATGAGTGGGGTCCTAGCACCGTGGACCGATCCCTTCGCCTTGGCTCGCTTCTGGAACGAGCCAAGCGTAGAATAAGCTTGGAATAAGCTTGAAAAGCTGGAAAAGCTTGGAAATTGGCTTGGACCAGGAAATAAGCTAAGCGGACATCTTGGCTGGAGGAAACAGCCCAAGGCGAATTTTGGGAATCTTTGCCGGCTCAGCCCATCTCGTTTGTCACAAATTAGCCAGATCCAGATTGTGGGCAGCAAGGTAGCGAGGAGTTTGTGGAGAAGTGACAGGAAGGTATAGTGGTCTACAGAGATCCTATTATATGGTAATGGGTGCATTGTAACATGTTATTGATACCCAAGCACCCCTCTACTCAATCCTATTAATTGTCCTATTCTTACTCTATTTTTCCATCTTCTCCATCTCCATCTTTATTTCCTTCTCTATCTCCTACTCCTTCTCCATCTCTCACTGTCACCAAATTTCTCTGGTTTTACCCCATCTTCCCCCGCCGTTGGCCTTTGTCAGCACGACAAATCCGGCTGCTGCGCCCTAGCTTCTCTCCTCTTATTCCTTCCCCATGACATCATGCGGAGTCCCGAGATCAGCGACATAGCCCACGCAGGCCATTTTTAGACCAGCACCTGTCCAGATGGACCAATGCACACGGACATGGACGGGGATAGGCCACGGCCGAAGTCCGTTGCTCTAGCACCAGAAAGAACGGCGGGCGTCGTACCAGCGGTGCTGGTGGTAGGCGACGATCCCATTGAAGGAATTAATTGAGGTGGAGTCTATTGAAATGGACAATGGAAACAGGTGGGTGAAAAGTTCTTGGTGCGAGCTTTCGCTAGAGCCAGCGCGAGGTGGGTATAGCCTCCCACCAGAGCCACTGGCAACCACGAGCCAATGAGCCGCTAACCAAAGCGGTTGGAACAAAACACAGGCCCCTGTACTCCTTTCATCGCCGTGGCCTCGTATAGCGTAGGGCTGTAGCAGGCCAACACCCGTAACCGCAACGGGCCAGGCCGCGCCACCGCGATCGTACCGTGCTACCACCATCAATTAATAGTGTGCCCCACACCCTAGCTCTAAAAAGGCATGGAACCAACTACAGGGCTCTACCTACTTGGCTCTAGCGATATGGCTTTATCTCCACTCACGCTCTACTATCTCTTCCTTCTCTTCATCTCATCCTGTCTCCATATCCATCCATTCTATTCCATCTATTTCATCTCTCATCGCACTGCCCCTGCCGCGCCGTCCGAGAGCTGCCGAACTTCCCGCACTCCTCCGCCCCTCGCTGCACCGCCAGCAGGTCAAGAGCATCTCACCGCAACATGTGAACTCCTCCTGTTGCTCCTATGGCTCTGTTGCTGTATGCTCCATTGCTCCTAGGTCTCCCTCCTCCCTATTCTCCCTATTCTCCCTACTCTTTCTCCCTTTCTCCGTATTCTCTCCTTGTTCATTGCTGTATTCCTAAGTCGGCCTTGCGGCGACCGGCAGCGATCTATTGCCGTTGTGCCTATGACGCAATGCCCGACCGCTCCGAGCAACGCCAAAGCTGCGCACGTCGGTGCCCGATAAGCCTCGCCCATCACCCTGAAAATTGACGATGTCAGACTTATAAAGAGGCCGTGCCCTGGGACATAATTTCAAGGTGCTATATATAACTTAGGTGACAGTATATCGGGAATATAACGTGAATATAAAGTGAATACTAGGCATACAAAGTGAACATAAAGTGCATACAAAGTGAATATATAGTGAATAATATCAAGTGTGCTATTCCTTCTGCAACTACCTGACTGCTCTCTCATCGCTCGTGATATTGGTCCGTTCGGTGCCGGCCACTCAAGAATCAACTAGAAGTATCATTATCGTTGGCTCCATCCCATTGGCTGTTTAGAAAAGTAAAGTTGCCACTCCAACCAGCATATCAGAACCAGAATCTTCATCCCAACCCTCCATTTCCACTTCATCCTCTTTATCCCCATTATCCTGCTTCATAATGCCATTTTCGCTCTCCCCCAGAAAGTTCATTCGCAGGGACAAGAAGACGCCCTCTTCACCCCTTACAGCCTCGCCCGTGCCTTCTTCCCTTCCCACCTCGCCCCAGCCCCCGTCCTCGCCTCCGCTGCTTCCCCACATCAAGACCGACCTCGCCGTCGGCCTGGAAGACTCGCTTTCGCTGCCCCTGTCGATTCGCCGCTCTTCGTCCCGGTCGCCCTTGCCAGCACCGGGATCTCGCCGTCTTTCGGACAAGCTCAAGACCACGCCGGCGTCGCTAGTGCGCCACCTGCGGGTGTACTCGTTTTCCGAAGCCCCCAGCCCTAACGGTTCGGATCCCTCAATCAGCTCTCGTCGCAATTCGCTCCTTGCGCAGAACAGACTTCTCACGGAAAACCTCCCTGGACCACTTGTGCCCATAGTCAATCTTCTCAATGCCCAGAAGCTCCGCACCTACGCCAGCGGCACCCTCCAGGTGCCGGGCGTGCTTGCGTCAGGCGAGCGTGTCTGGCTCGAGGTGGAGGCCAAACTTTCCGGTAACGAGCTCTCGTTATGGCGGCCCTCTGATGATGATCTCGACACCCACAACAACGAGTTTGCCCCAAAGTACATCAACGTGATCGACGCGCGCATCGAAGTGGTACCAGGAGGAACCCAGGAAATGCGCATCCAGCAGGACCACGATGTGGCGTACTTGTTGCGGTTCCACCTGGCACCTGACCTCCGCCGCTGGCTCGCGGCCCTCTACTTGTCCAAGTACGAACACATCTCGTTGAACGAGGCGTTCACCGCGGTGGTGATGTCGCTCAAGGCCGCCCGGCTCCTGGACATCCATGTGCTCCTCTCCACCAAGAAGCGATTTGCCCGTCTGGAATGGTGCGACCTCCGGCTTCCCCAGATCTCCCACCGCTGGTTGCGGGTGTACGTGGTGATCACTCCGGGAGAGGCCAAGCACGTCGGCCGCATCGAGATGTTCCTGCTGGAAAAGACCACCAAGAAGAACCTCGTGTTGTACGTGTCCAACGTGGCCAACGTGTTCAACGTGTACCCCGAGCACTCCAACATGATCGACTTCAACGCGATCATGAAGTTGAACGGTGACATCTACATCAACAAGAACTACGAGAACTTCTTTGTGAATACAAATGGAGGTGATTCTTCCAAACCCGCTCGCAGTGCCTCCCACACGTCCCTTTCGTCCATTGCGCCCCCCTCGCCTGCAATCGGACATGGCCATACCCGCCATCTCCTGTCGTCGTCCTCTGTCTTCAGCACCATCGACTCCGAAAACCCCAGGCGCACCTTCAGTGGCGCATTGAGCCCAAACCGCCAGCGCAGCGCCTCTCTGGGCCTGGTTTCTACCGGCACCACCGCCCACGTCGACGCCTCCGAGCCCAAGCGCACCTCGCTGTTCCTCAAGAAGAACATGAACGGCTTCGTGGCCACCAACACCTTGTACTTGATGCCGGTGTCCCACCCCGGCGTGCCGGCCATCGAGATCATGATCCGCAACTACATCCACATCATTGACTCGTTCAAGTTGTACGGCCGTCCCGAACACTTCCGCAGTGACAAGAGCGATCCACAATCCCTCTTGTTCGGTCTTCCCTCGTTGCCCCATTACCAGTACTTGCCGGTGGATGAGGCGGTCAAGTTGGTCGACGCCAACTTCGCCACGGCCGAGGCCCAGGACTGGAGCTCCTTGAAGTGGGCCCAGTGCTTCCGGGCCCTCTTGCTCCAGAAGTACGCTGCCGGAGGTTACTCCGGCACCGGTGACATCTCGCGGTTGTACGGCGACTTGGACGTGGATTTTGCCGAGATCTCCAGCCCCCGGATCGACATCCCCAGCGCTGCCCTCTCGCCCACCCTTGGGGCCGACGACATTAGCGATGTTGTCAGTCCCGTCGGCAGTTTGAGCAACTCCTACGTCAAGAACGACTCGGGCTTCTTGGGCGAACCTGTCGAGTTCACCAAGAACGAGGACTTGTACCGCTACGTGCCCAACGGCGGAAGGGAGCAGTTGGCTCCTATTAAGGACTTGCCCACGCCAATGGACGAATCGCATCCGTACGCCAACTTGGTCAGCGTGGAGAACACCGCCCAGTAATGCTGCACAAGCAGCGTGGATAGACTTAGATCAGACCTAATCAAGGTGCCTATGAATAGACTTAGAAAGAAGTGTAGTGGAGAGACTAGGATGGGTAGATTGCCTTGGGTCGACATGCCATTCTAATTGTATCATCGATTGCAGCAAGGATAGTCAGATTACATGTCCTTTTAGTCAAAGATTGCAGCCAAATTGTATGCACAGTCATAGATTGCGACCTAACGCGTGAGAGACTAGGATCCTGCAGTACATTGTATGGTTAGTGTAGTTGTACAATCTTGACGGGCTTTGGTTACCAATGGTATGTGTAGCATGGTTACAATTTAGCCATAGTGTCGTATAATTAAGATGATAATCCGTGGCTAAGCCCCGGATTTGAGTGACATGTAAATATAATTGAGGTTAATTTGAATGTGCCACCCCTTCCATGGGTCAAACTGTCACACTGAGACGTGGGCCGCAGGCGAGGAGTGCTGCTAGCTGCCACAGCTCTAATGGGCACCAAAAGGTTCAATAGGGTTTTCTGAGAATTATTATTATGCGACCAGTACTGTGATGCTCCAGCCTTATCAGCCCACTGAAGTCTAGATCAGCAACGCAGATCGTATGACACCAAGAGGTCATGAGATAATCTCGATGACGACACTGGCTTATAGGGGCCCAGGATCGGCAGGTCTTTAAACAGGGTAGTATTGAAACGGCTTAAAATAGCCCAATGTTTATCTCAAAAATCTACAGTTTGTCGTATAGTTTAGTCCAGCAGTGAGGGTTGTTTTTACATAACATGCGCTGAAAATAGGTCAGGCTGCTTCCAAGTTAATCCCAAACGTTAAGAGCTACTTCGTTCCTTCCGGAAGCACGTTCATTTGTCAGCCAGCTCTGTCCATATTGAACATGTGCATCAGCTGGTCCTAGCCAATGGAGTTGGTGCAAGCAATTGCAATGCTTCCCAAAGCTGCAGGAGCTTGGCCCCATTCTTGAGAGAATCCTCATTGGGAAATTTCAAAATTCTGAAAAATTAGAAAAGTGGAACGCATGGAGATTGTTTGCAGGTGCATGGTCCCATGAAAAGGACATGTGAATAGCATGCAAAGTCCTAAGTAACACTACTGGCTGTTATTTCCTCTTCCCTTTATCTCTACATCCTTGCTTCACGGCCATGTACAGTATCTCTTCCTTGACCTCTTCATGTCCTATCCATTTCCTCATCGCTTCACTACTTTCAATCAAATCAACTTCTTGATCTCATCTCTTCTACTTCCTCTTCCTTATCGCTTCTCATCGCTCATTATTACCGTGGCTACACGTCTCCTCTCCTCGGCAGTCGCGTCCCAATTTGCGCTCTGCTCTGACTGGCCACTTCATATTGCGATGTTCGACCTTCTGGCCCTGATTCTGCCTGTGTTTTCGAGTTCTGCTTCTGGCACGTTGTAGCGACTTTGCCGACTCGGACCTTGCCCCTCCAATGGCCCCACCCAATCTCTGATGATCCTTGCTATTGCGAGTCGGATTCACCTGCGGACGCGTGCCACCTTCCTATCTGGACGTGTGGCAACACGTCCACAATACACGTCTGGTTACTCTGGAATTTGACACGGTCGTCACGTCTCCGCACGCGTTTCGGGGCAAACGTAAACAAAACAGTGCCCAGCCAGCCATCTGGGTGCATGGCCAAATGGGCAGTTGAGTCCGGTATTTCTCAGCCAAAAAGAGTCCAATTGGATTCATACATCTTCAGCGTGTTCTCCAGACCGAGGGCTCCCGATCCATACACAGAACACCCCCATTGGTAGCGCTCTGAACCAACCAGAGCCGTCCTGGCTCCCACCCTCCGGGTCGTGCGCCCACCGCAAACGCGACGCCACCTCGCAATTTTCGCCATCGCTACACGCTCTCTCCCCTTCTTCTTTCTCACTGCACCTGACTTCGTCCCTATATAAGACGTGTCTCTTCCCTCTTTTCTCTCTCCATCAATCACACATTTCAATGTCTGTCCAACAAACTCCCACCAACGGCTTGACCGGCAAGATTTCCTCTTTGGACATGTCCTCTGTCAAGGGCAAGTCCTTGACTGAAAAGTTGGCTGCCGAGGCCGAACACAAGGACCTTTCCCAGAACACTGTTGCAAACAAGCAGTTCTACGTCCCCAGTGAGATCAAGGAGGCCAGCCCCGAGGCAGTGGCCAAGGCCATTGCCGCCGACTCCAAGGAACACCACGAGTTCAAGGAGTTGCACAAGGCCCACCGCCACAAGTTAAAGGAGTTGGAGAAGGACGAGCCCTTGTTGAAGGAGAACCCCCACCGTTTCGTGCTTTTCCCCATCAAGTACAACGAGATTTGGCAGATGTACAAGAAGGCCGAGGCGTCCTTCTGGACCGCCGAGGAGATCGACTTGGGCAAGGACCTCCAGCACTGGAATGAGGAGTTGACCGACAACGAGAGATTCTTCCTTTCCAGAATCTTGGCCTTCTTCGCCGCCTCCGACGGTATCGTCAACGAGAACTTGGTCGAGAACTTCTCTGCCGAGGTGCAGATCTCCGAGGCCAAGTGCTTCTACGGCTTCCAGATCATGATGGAGAACATCCACTCCGAGACCTACTCCTTGTTGATCGACACCTACATCAAGGACAGAAAGGAAGCCGACTTCTTGTTCAACGCCATCGACAACATTCCTTGCATCAGAAAGAAGGCCGACTGGGCCTTGAGATGGATCACCGACGAGGAGGCGCTCTTTGCCGAGAGATTGGTGGCCTTTGCTGCCGTTGAAGGTATTTTCTTCAGTGGTTCGTTCGCTTCCATCTTCTGGTTGAAGAAGAGAGGCTTGATGCCCGGTTTGACCTTCTCCAACGAGTTGATCTGCAGAGACGAGGGTTTGCACACCGACTTCGCCTGCTTGTTGTTCTCCCACTTGCAAAACAGACCCAACCAGGACATCGTGGAGAGAATCATCACCGAGGCCGTTTCCATCGAGAAAGAGTTCTTCACCGATGCCTTGCCCGTCCATTTGTTGGGTATGAACGCCACCCTCATGTGCCAATACGTCGAGTTTGTTGCCGACAGATTGTTGGTTGCTTTGGGCAACAAGAAGGTCTACAACGTCCAGAACCCATTCGACTTCATGGAGAACATTTCCTTGGCCGGTAAGACCAACTTCTTCGAGAAGAGAGTCAGTGACTACCAGAAGGCCGGTGTTATGGCTAAGACCAACGATGCCAAGGTCTCTGAGTCCAACTTCTCCTTCGACGAGGACTTCTAATATACTCATTTGGTTGGTTTGCTGGTTTAATCGGTTCCGGTCTTGTTATGCTTAATGTCATGGCCACAGGTCATTTTATTTCTTCCCCTTCATTAAATTGTATAAATATTAATTCACAAAAGTTATCGCAAAATGTAGAATTGAATCTTGATACCAACAGAGGGTTAGATAGTTGGAACAGCCATTTGCATATTAAGTTCCACATCAAGATATTTTCAAATCAAGAAATATGAATAATGGCCCATATCCGTAAATAAGAGACGGCTTCGATCAAACACTAGGACCCTTGACATTAAGTACTTATTCATACACTGTTTGGCAGTTCGTGATCTAGCAACTATCTTGATAATTCAAATAACCCCAATTTTTGGCTAATATTAGGGTTCCACTTCAGTTTTTGATTTAACAACTCGATAAACTACCTGTAAGACCCTTCAAGTTACCAAACCTAAAATGCAAATTCTTATATAGTTTTGCAGTTCATAAGTCTATTGATCTAGCAACTTTCTTGAAAATCCAAACAACCCCAATTTTCATGAGATAGCAAAGTTCCATATCCGATTATCTATCACGTTACACCATATCCTTCTACTTAGTACATACTATTCTGTTCACACGTCTTCATTCACCTGTCTCCTCCATCTCACGTGACCATAACTCTTCTCTTCTCAAAATTATCACCACTTCATCTTCTCCAAAACATGGCCAAAGGAAAGAACAAACAGGCTGAGGAACAGTCCAATAGGTCGAGGACCTCAAACGGACACAAGTCCAAACAACACCACTCCAGAAAGGGCCGTCAAGAAACCGGGGCTGCCTCGGTGTACAGCTCCAAGATCAACTTTCCAACCAAGTTGGCCATGTGGGATTTTGACCACTGTGACCCCAAAAGATGCAGTGGAAAAAAGCTTGAGCGGTTAGGCCTCATCAAAAACTTGCGTATTGGGCAGAAATTTCAGGGAGTAGTGGTGTCTCCTAATGGAAAAGGCGTGGTGTGTCCTAATGATAAAGAGATCGTGGAAACCAATGGAGCAGCCGTGGTAGAGTGTTCTTGGGCCAGATTGGACGAGGTTCCGTTCAACAAGATCGGAGGCAAGCACGAGAGATTGCTTCCTTACTTGGTTGCGGCTAATCCAGTGAATTACGGCAGACCTTGGAGACTCAACTGTGTGGAGGCTCTAGCTGCGTGTTTCGCTATTGTGGGCCACGTTGACTGGGCGGAAATGTTGCTTGAGAACTTTTCCTGGGGCCTCACCTTCTTGAAGATCAACGAGGAGTTGATCCAGGTGTACCAGAAGTGCACAGACTCGGAATCGGTCAGTGCAGCCCAAGACGAGTGGTTGAAAAAGATCGAAGACGAGGCCAAAGAGCGTAAAGACAAGGCGCACGAGGGAGATATCTGGATGATGGGCAATGTCAACAAGAAGGGCGTCGAAGACGAAGACGAAGACGACGAAGAAGAGGAGGAGAAAGGAAGCGATGAGGACAGTGATGAAGAAAGCGAAGAAAATGTCCAGTATGATAGCTTGGGCAACCGAGTGGAAAAAGTCAAGTACGACAGCTTGGGAAATGTGATAGAGGACGAGTCGGAGTCGGAGTCGGAGTCGGAGAAAGAGGTCAAATATGACAATTTGGGAAATATAATAGAGGACGATTCGGAGGAAGACACCGACGAATCTGAGGAAGAAGAAGCCTACTATTCACTTGGCAACCGCATAGAAAAGGTGAAGATCCAAGATCACTAGATCTCCACCCAACCATTGACCACAATCTCTGATCCGGGCAAGACCCATATCAGCTTTTTCACATTTCATACTTACCAAAATCACCATAGAAACTAGCTAAATAGAACCACCAAAATCAGCGAAATTGCATGCAATTAAACCACACGAGCAAATAAAGTAGCCGAATCTCCACATAGTTCCTAATTACAATTAATTGACGCAATGTGCCCAGATCATAATTAGACTCCACAAATCGGCATTTCGCACCAAAATGCCGACTCCGAAAGTGGCAGTGAAATTGATTAAAACTATGAAAAATGTATAAATAGAGTCTTCTTCTTCACCTATTACACCTTCTTCACCAATTACATCTTCTTCAATCCTTTCTCCATATAATCAGACTACGGTTTTCTCAATGCCAGAGTACTCCGACCTTTCTGACATCTCCATTGCCATAGACAGAGGAGGCACCTTTTGTGATGTGATAGCCAAGGTTCCTGGCCAGAAAGACATCGTTTTCAAGCTCCTTTCGGTTGATCCCGCCAACTACAAGGATGCACCCACCGAAGGAATCAGAAGAGTCTTGGAACAGGCCCATGGAGTGGCCATTTCCAAGAGTGAAAAATTGAAACTTGGGTCCATTAGAAGCATCAGAATGGGCACCACCGTGGCCACCAACGCCTTGTTGGAAAGAAAGGGCGCCTCGGTATTGTTGGTGACCACCAAAGGCTTCAAGGACGTGTTGGTTATCGGAAACCAGACAAGGCCACATATTTTCGATTTAACAGCCAAGAAGTTGGGGCAGTTGTACGATCTGGTGTTGGAAGTGGACGAACGGGTGACGGTTGAGAGCTTTACCGAGGGTGGAGGCGTCAACATGGACTTTCACGACAGTAATGACCCCCAATTGGCTACTGGAATCACTGGAGATGTCGTCAGAGTATTAAAGAAGCCCGATTATGTTCATGTCAAGGAACAATTGCAGAACATCTACAACCAGGGCAAAATCAAGACCATCGCCCTCTGTTTGTTGCATGCTTACAATTATCCCGAACACGAGAGCAGAATTGCCGACATTTGTCGTGATATCGGCTTCCAGGTGTCTGTTTCTCATAAACTTCAGCCCATGATCGGCATGGTAAATCGGTGTTCTTCCACCGTCGCTGACGCCTATTTGTCGCCTATAATTCGGGAGTATATCGAGAATTTTGGCTACGGTTTCGAGGGAGGGTTGGATGCCTTTGGTAATAAACTTTTGTTCATGCAATCAAACGGAGGTTTGTGTCCTTGGTACACTTTCACGGGATTGAAGGCTATTTTGTCGGGACCAGCAGGCGGAATGGTAGGATACGGACAGACTTGTTATGACGACATTTCTAAAGTGGCAACGATTGGTTTTGATGCTGGAGGCACTTCCACTGATGTTTCCAGATATTCTGGAACGTTGGAACACATTTACGAAACCGTCGTCAGTGAAGTGAGTTTACAGACACCTCAATTGGACATTTCCACCGTAGCTGCCGGTGGTGGGTCCATTCTATTCTGGAAAAATGGCATGTTCGTGGTAGGTCCTGAATCGGCAGGTTCTGATCCAGGACCTGCCTGTTACCGCAAAAACGGACCCTTGACAGTCACTGATGCCAACTTGTTCCTCGGAAGATTATTGCCGGAATATTTCCCCAAGATCTTTGGCCCTAACCATGACCAGCCTCTTGATTGTGAGATTGTGGTCTCTAAGTTCAAAGAGCTTACCCAAACAATTAACCAGGAAAACAATTCGACATTGACACCTGAAGAGGTGGCCAGTGGATTCTTGAAGGTTGCAATCGAGTCCATGGCGAGACCAATCAGAAACTTGACCGAAGCCAAAGGTTTCAACACGTCAGAACACAACTTGGCCTGTTTCGGTGGTTCTGGAGGCCAGTTTTCCGTGGCCCTTTCGAAGAATTTATCCATTTCACAAGTCGCCATTCACAAATATTCGTCCTTATTATCAGCATATGGTATTTATTTGGCTGATATTGTGATCGAGAGACAATCTCCTGCCTCGTATGTGTATTCTCCACAGAGTCTTGATGCCATAGAAGAAAAAATCACCACCCTTCATGACGAAGCATACCAGGACTTTGTTCAGCAGAAATTGACCCATTTCAACCACAGATTCGAATACTTTTTGAACATGAGGTACATGGGCACAGATACCCACTTGCTTATCCCAGTTGCTTCTGGCCAAACCGATGCTGACAAAAAGTTCATTGCAAGACACTTCACTGAGTTCGGGTTCAATTTGGACAGAAAGGTTTTGGTGGACGATGTTCAGGTCTTGTTAATTGTTGAAAATCCAGAAAAACCCTCTATTAATCCATTTGCAGAGCACCAGAAATTGCAGACCTCCCAATTGGCACCTGAAATAACCAAACCGATTTATTTCGAGGGAAATGGATGGATAGAGTCTGCAGTTCACAGTCTTCCTTCGCTAAAAGTGGGTTCTCTCATTCAAGGTCCTGCCATAATTATTGACGATACTCAGACCATTCTAGTCGAGCCCAGATCTTCGGCTTCTATCCTTCCAGACCATATTCTTCTCCAGGTAGACCAGGAAGATAAACCTGCTCTTTCGAAGGAAGTGGCCGACCCTATCCAATTATCAGTGTTTGGACATAGATTTATGTCCGTAGCTGAGCAAATGGGCAGAACGTTACAACAAACTGCTATTTCTACCAATATCAAGGAAAGACTCGATTTTTCCTGTGCTATTTTCGATAGAAATGGTGACTTGGTAGCCAATGCACCTCATGTTCCTATTCACTTAGGGGCCATGTCTTTTGCAGTTAAGGCACAAAAGGAACTCTGGGAAGGTAAATTGGATCATGGAGACGTGTTAGTTTCCAACCATCCACAAGCAGGAGGCTCTCACTTGCCCGATATCACCGTTATTACTCCAGTTTTGGACGAGAACAAAGAACCCATTTTCTGGACTGCTTCCAGAGGACACCACGCTGATATTGGCTCGATTTCAGCAGGTTCCATGCCACCTAATTCAAAGACCATTTTCGACGAAGGTGCTTCGATTATCACCCACAAGTTGTGCTCACAAGGAAGGTTTGACGAAGAAGGTATAACTCGAATTTTATTGGAAGAACCAGCCAAACACCCTGGAGGTTCTGGTACCAGAACGTTAAGTGACAATATTTCCGACCTCAAGGCTCAGGTTGCGGCCAATTACAAGGGTATCACCTTGTTGAACAAACTCATTGACGAGTTTTCTTATGATGTGATAAACTTGTACATGGGTGCCATTCAATCTACAGCAGAAATCGCAGTCCAGAACTTGTTAAGAATGGCCTTCAAGAAGTTTGGAGGCAAGAAATTGCAGGCCGTGGACTACTTGGACGACGGAACTGCCATTTCTTTGAAAATCACCATTGATGAAGTGACAGGAACTGCTGAGTTCGATTTCACCGAATCTGGAGACGAAATCTACGGCAATTTGAATGCCCCCAAGGCCATCCTATACTCTGCAGTGTTGTACGTGTTGAGATCGTTAATCAGCACGGATGTGCCTTTGAACAACGGCTGTTTAAGACCAATTAACTTCCTTACCAGAGAAGGGTCGGTAGTGCATCCTTCATACGAAGCTGCAGTAGTGGGAGGTAATGTGGAGACGACACAGAGAATAGTGGACGTTATGCTCAAGGCATTCGAGGCAGCAGCCGCTTCTCAAGGCACTTGTAACAACTTCACTTTTGGTATCAACGATACCAAGAACAATATCTCTTTCGGCTACTATGAGACTATTTGTGGAGGATCTGGAGCAGGTCCCACCTGGGATGGCCAGTCGGTGGTTCAATGCCATACAACCAACACCAGAATCACCGATACCGAATTATTCGAGAAGAGATATCCTGTGATAGTTCACGAATATTCGGTTAGAGAGGGTTCGGGAGGCTCTGGACTTCACAAGGGCGGAAATGGAGTGATTCGTGATATCGAGTTCACCTATCCAAACCTCGAGGTTTCTTGTCTTATGGAAAGAAGAGCTCTTGCACCATTTGGCTTGTTGGGAGGAGAATCGGGATTGAGAGGCAAGAACTTCTGGTACAGAAAGGCAGAAAGTGACTCAGGTAAGATACGGAAAATTTCGCTAGGAGGAAAGTGTACTGTCAAGGTTAATAAGGGCGATAGAGTCGTCATCATGTCCCCGGGAGGAGGTGGTTTCGGTAGCAAGGACCACGAGAGTCTGGTAAATTATCCGATTTCCAGCACCAAGCCCAGTATCTTGACTGGATCAGTGGGATTGAGAACCATTACCCAGGAGACTAATTGAGTAGAATAATACATGTATGAATTGAGTAACGGGTAGAATGGTAGCATATCACCACATGAATGGAATGTACAGTTATTTAGTGAAATGATGTTTGTTACTAAATAATTATTTGAGTGGGACTAAAGAAAAAAAATACATCTAGCTAAATATTCCATCAAGATCTGGATTATTAAACTAAGAAGTATAAAATTTATATGATTTGAAAGCTCAATAGAAATATAAAAAACTGAAAGAAATTTAATCATGATCTATGGAAGTATATCAAATTAAATGATAAAAGATGCTCTATGGAACCAATAATTCTAAATAGTAATTTGCCCAATTGAAGTTATTTTCAAATAGCTCAAATAGATGAAAATTGAACGATGTAAAACAGAAACCAAGTTTAAGTAGAATAATCAATGCCTTAACTCCCAAGCAAACCATTGCACATGCAATTTAATCACTTTTTATGTACGAACTAATTCTCTATAATCAATTATAATAATTCACCCATCCTTCCTAGATTCAGATCCTCTAGATCCAACCACACTTATGCTCAATTGCCCCAAAACCTCCATAGCCGCATTATTGTCAGAGACGAATACATGAAATAGTCTCTAAAAATTCACAATTAACTTCTCTATCTACAGAATTTCACAAGCACACCCCAATTACCCTCTAAAATCTGCCCATCTCCCTATATTCGCCACATACTCCCCTTTCCCCTTCTAATCCACTCTCTTCGTCTATCTCCAGGCAGTCACACTACTAGTGCGATCTCATTATCTACACTCACTATCTACATCTTAACAACCCCGTCAATTCCAGCACCAAACGCCTCAATCCACCTAATATCCATCGTTCTGGCTCCTATTTCCACACACCAACCACTTCTGCTCCTTTTTGGCGCACCGTCTTCCCCATGACGTCCCTACCGCTTCTAAATAACCACTTTCTCAACAGCATCTTCAACAACCCCAATCACTTCAAGCCGCCATTCAAGAACACCATCGACCAATTGGCCAAAAATCACCTCGACTACACGCTCCTTGTTCCACCTGCCCAGGTTCTTGATGAATACTTCGATCCTGCCTCCAACAAGCATCCCCTTCGAGACCTCTGCTACACCAATGAGGACTTCATTCAGTCCCACATCATCAAAACGGCGTCTGCCCTCTCGATCTCCGCCGTCGGCAACAACAAGACTCAGCTGGTCATCTATAACAGCATCAACGGTAAGCAGGTGTTGATCAAAAACGGCATGATCTTCACCGGAAAAGGCTTCAAGCGCAGCTTGAAGCTCCTCATCCTCTCCACCGGCTACATACGATCGTTCTGCCAGTACTTTCCCAAAGGGAGCAAGTTCATGGTGATCTACGTCGAAGATACCCTCTTTGGACGCTTTCCAGCGCATATTCCGTCCTATACGCTACTTCCAGAACCCAGAACAGTAACGGTCCAAGACAAGCCAGTGGTCCAGATCGAGGAAAGTGCATCGATAAACGACACAATTACCTTTGAGAAGCTCCTTCGGAGCTACCCGTTGCTCTCGAAAGCCGTTTCCGACAAGTTCTACCGCCTCTTTCACCACAACAACAGCCAGTACCGTGTTCTCCACACAAACACCCAGAAGAAACTCTCCCAGATCAAGACGGAATTCCTGGCCATGCTTGAGGAGGCGTACCGCATCATTCTGGACAGTGTCAAAGTGGAAAATCCCGAAAGCGAACAGACCTACAACCTCATAAACCTCATTCTTCAAACCTACAAGGGCATTGATCTCAACCGTTTGGTGCACGAATACGTCGAATTGAACTTGTACGACAAGTTGTGGTCACAGCTTATCTTTCAGCTCAATTTTCAGGACCCCCAAAAGGCCACTTTTGATCCAGAGGCAGAAAAGCATTTGACCTTCGAGAAGTACAATAAGTTATCCTGTCTCGCTCTTAATCAGCTCGAAATTCCCATCAACAAACCCTGGGAAGCCAACGAGCTCCAATATCGAGTCCACAAAGCCATTACCGAATTCTCCAAGCTTTCCGATACTGGCTTGACCAATCTGCATTACAAGACTAAAATCATTCTCAACACCATGGAAATTCTCACTGGATTCTCCATTACATACTCAAGGGACGCAAACAACAAGCTCATCACATCCAAGGTCCAAGTAGCCTCGGAAGTCAAGACCATAGATGCCGACACATTGATAGGGCTTTTGATCATGGTAATAGTCCATTCCAAAATTAATAATCTCGAGGCACATTTATACTACATCAAAAATTTCAATTCGATCGATTATTCCAACGATGGGCATTTCAACTACATCTTGAGCAACCTTGATGCGGTGATATACCACTTGAGTCACGATGACGATGACTTGATCCAGTATTCCCAGCAGAATTTCGAATTCTGGTCCACCATTCAAGCTGGAAATTTGCATAAATTAATTCAAATTCTAGACACAGTACAGGAAAAGTTTCAAGACAATATTCCTGCGTCACATTTCCTAAGAAGCAAGAACATCATTGGCCAAAGTTGTCTCATGTTCGGCATAAAGACAAAGAGTTTCGAAATATGGGACACCCTCTTAAACCAAAATCCCAAGTGGTTTAGTATTGACGACATTTTATTTGATAAGGATACCAGCACCAAGCAAAACTTACTAATGATTGCATTGATAGAAGAAGCGAGCGAGATTTCCATGGATCTCATTCAATTACTATTACATAACACCTCAGATGAAGAACTAGAGGCATATCTCAATTCACAAGACGTTAACGGAAGATCGGTTGGCCACTACTTATTTCACAATTACGAGTTGATTCCGGTAATTGGCCATCTCATTGACTGGAACCAGAAGGATTTAAATTCACACACTCCCCTTTTCTGCTTGTGTCGTTGCTACGATCATGCTCACTATGATTTGATGATGACAGGGGCATTTGATTGCATATACTCGAAGTACGGGCAGGTAGACTTCGAAAAGCACAAGGACAAACTTTCAAATGGTCTTTTGCATATCATTGCAAAGAATTTGAAGGAAACGAGAATTCTCACCAATAGAGACAACTTGATTGATATCAACGAGGTCAACAGCAAATTCATGACACCGTTGATAACCTACGTCAAGTTTAGTAGAATAGAAAATCTTCAGGACATTTTAAAAGACTCCAGATTGGACTTTTTGCATGAAGACACCAAGAATTGCTACAATGTTTTTGACTATGTTGGGATGCTGGCTCTCAAGTCTGTGGGTACACGAAATGATGCATTTAAGGAGATTGAGCGGACCGTTTTTGATTATTTCACCAAGAATTTCTTTCCTGTTAATGATACCACTAAGCTCACGGCACTAAATGCCAAGTTTGGCTCATCAAGAAAGGAATGGCTCATATTTTTCAAAGACACCAATGGATACTCAAATTACAAAGCATTGGAGACAGTACAGCGGATACTTTACTTGACAAAAATCGATGCTCCTTATTCGGTTTTTCCTGAAGAGGAGCATTTTTGGTTGAACTTCAATCCTTCAAAGTCTACCAGTCCGTTTTTTCACAAGAGTCGGGTCAACCGCTTAATCGAGAAGTTGAACCTCTTGTTCATTTCCATGGAATACCAGGACAGTGTGGACAGAGAAGCATTTTTCCAGAAGTTCTTGGTTCAGGACACGAAGAGCACCCTGACTTTTGAGAGCATCAAAGAGGTGATTGAAAGGCGCAAGCATTTGGCCGGTGAAGTGAGGCTCAACGAGGGCCAAGTGGTTGAAATGGAAGTGTTTCTCCAGTACTCCATCAACGACTTGGTGGAGTTCAAAAAGATTCTTTCCAAGTTCAACAAGCTTCTCATTTTTGCAGAATTGAAGCAGGCAGATGTGCGTTATGTTACGGATCTTGCTTTGGGAAAAGTGGTGAAAAATGACGTTCAGGCCACGGAATGCAACAAGGACGACGAGCTGTATGGCGAGTTGAACGAGTACACTGTGTGGATCGAGATTTGCGTAGCCAACTTGATAAAACACGGTGCAAAAGCCTTGGACAAAATGCGCTACTGGAAAGAGCTCTACACTGGTATAAAGGAGTTGAACAGCGAGATACACAAGTACGAGTTGATGATGCAGGCTCCAGAAGGAAATGGAAGTCCCCAAAGCCAGAATCACCAAAATCAAAGCTCCGAAAATACTCCAGTCCATTCACCTACTATGCCCACGCCTATTAGAAGAAATACCTTCGACATTGACGCAGTTCCTGACGAAAACGACGACGACTCCATGACTTTCTTCAACCTCGGAGGCATGATTGAGAGCAAGCGATCACGATACAAGAAGCTCATTCTCCTCAAGGCGGAGAAGATCAAACAGATCATGTCTCTCAACGTGGACATTAAATGGGACCACGAGACGTTGGCCCAGGAAATCTCCAATTTTCTCCGTTTCCGGTCCAGCTTCATGGCATTTGCCGTGAAACAATTCACTCGGCATGAGATGGCCCGTCTACACAGACGCAATCTCCAATTAGGATGGAAGCTCCAACACCTCCGGCAACAACAAATTCCCATCAAAGAGAATGAACGGAAATGTCCATGAAAATATCAAGAACTCTAGTTATATACTAGTCAATAGATTTTTCTAGTTTTAATACTAGAGAATTTATAAGTGGGCTAGTCCCATGCTAGCCCACGTAGCTCAACATAATAGGCATATCTATTCTAGCCATTTAATTCCAGGCATGATAATTGTATTTCCATTATATGAAGTAGTTCAACTCCATCTAATTTCCCCAAGTCTGCTTTACAATAATTCTAGTTGTATTCAGCCTATTAAAATACATTCTCTTCAAGTGTCCACAAATAAAAAAAAGCCTCCCATTCCAGCTCAAAAGATAAAATCATATCATTTCTATCTAGTTCTCTATGGAGAGTTTTTTAAATAAAAACTAATAATAATAAGAATAGATTCAACACAAATTATATTCATGTGTTGGCTGCGTCTTCTGAAATTAATATGAGCTTTTATCAATACTATCTAGATAGCTCTTCAAAAACCCATACTTCAATACTCCGAATAAATATTTCAACCCACTCCAATACATTCCACTGCAGTACACATCCACTAAATCAATATTTTACTCAAAAATAAAGCACTTTCCCAATTTTCCTCATACCTGACCAGTTCGCATTGCACCCAATCTCCAGATCTCACCAATTTCTGTCCTTTTTCCCTTTAACTAAATTGAGTAATTAATTCTATCAACCCAATTAATTAATTCTACCAATAAGACGCCACCTCACCTCCAGACCATTCCTTCCTCATCCATACTCTTCCATCTACTTCCATCCTTCCTTTTTACCCCTCCTTCAACTACTCCCTCTCCAATTATGCTTCCTCCATTTTTAGGCGGTGCACTCCTATAGAAACTTCTCGAACTTATCTGTCTCTATAAACGCCCACCTTTCTCTTGCCACCACTTCTCTTCACCACAATGAGCGCCTCCAACAAGGACATCGCGTTATCGATCATCGACTTCTTGAACCAGTCCGTCAAGAACAAGCAAATAGCCGAGGACTACGCTGAGTCCATGGACGTGGCCATCGACTGCATTGCCGATGCTTTCGAGGTGGACAAGGACTCCAAGGCCTCGTGGAACAGAGACTTGAAGGAATTGATCGAGTCTGGCTTGAAGGGCGGAAATGGCGCTTCAACCAAGGCCCCAAAAGCGTCTGATTCGGGCGCTTCTGCTGCTTCTGCTGCTCCTGTCGAGGTCAGCGCTGAGACCAAGGAAAAGGCCGACGCGTTGAAGGTGGAAGGCAACCGTGCCATGGCCGCCAGAAACTTCGACGAGGCCATCGCCAAGTACACCGCCGCCATCGCGTTGGACGGCTCCAACGTGGTGTACTTGTCGAACCGTGCAGCAGCATACTCGTCGTCTTCTCAGCACGCCAAAGCGGTGGAAGACGCCACCAAGGCCATCGAATTGAAGCCTGACTTCGCCAAGGCCTACTCCCGTCTTGGCCTCGCCCACTACGCGTTGGGCGACGCCAAGTCGGCCATGGACGCCTACCGCAAGGGCTTGGACGCAGAGGGCGACACCAAGTCCGACGCCATGGCCAAAGGCTACGAGACGGCCAAGCGCCGTGTGGCCGAGGAGTTGGAGAAGTCCATCTCTAAGCCTGAGACCGAGTCGGCCGGTGAAGAGACGCCCCGTGGCGCTGACGCCGGCGCCGGTGCCGCTGGCGGTATGCCCGACTTCTCAAGCATGTTTGGCTCCGGCGGCATGCCCTCGTTGGGCGAGATGATGAACAACCCCCAGATCATGCAGGCGGCCCAGGAGATGATGTCCAACCCTGGCGCGTTGCAGAACTTGATGTCCAACCCCGCTGTGCGCCAGATGGCCCAGAACATGGGATTGGGCGGTGCCGACGGCGAGCTTCCCGACATGTCCAACATCATGAACAACCCCATGTTCAACCAGTTCATGGGCGGCCGCGGCGGCAGCCCCAACTAGATGAGTTATGAGAATGCACATAATTGAGAGAGATGTAGAAGGAGAAGAGAAAGATGAAATTGGAGATAATAAAAAATAGAGATAATAAAGAATTCTTAGGAGATCAATAAATAGTAGATTGAGATCATTAGAGATAATTATGTGAGAGTAAATAAAGAGATTATCAAAATATTTAAGAAGAATGATATTTCACAGAATGAGAGATCATAAAGTTATTAGGATAATTAAGACCATAGCATTTAATAAAATGAGAAGATCATTTGAGATAATACTATGAGAATTCATGAAGAGAGATAATTAAGATAATTAAAAGAGATGAGAGAGACCATCATAATTATCGCCAAAACAGTCGAATGTAGAAAAAATGCAATGCTCTAGACAGTAAAATCAATAACTAACTCAAGGACACATTCGAACTAGCACAGAAAATACTTTCAGAAAATATCAAGAGAAAAGCTCAAAAGTGAAGCCATACATTGGAACTCAATTCCAAGTAGGAGCAGAAATTAAGATTAGGGAAAAAAAGATTACAAAATAGTTAGATACCAAGAAGGAAGTATCTAAGGATATTTATACAAACATCTGAGAATGTTCAAAATAATTAACGAGTATATCTGAAGAATTACCACATTTATCAAAACCTTATTCTTATTCTACATCAGTGAGATTCTGCATCTCGAAATAAACGCACTGCATCGAGACCAACACCACCTTGCTCTAAATCTTATCTCACTGACATTGCTCACTGACTGACATTGACGTGCATATTGATTACAACCAGGTTGAGTTCTTTATCACTGATTATAAATAGTTCACATTGTCAAACAAGCCTGATCTACTATCCATCTACTCTGATCTCCGACTTCAAGCTCACTTTCTTAAGATAAAACTCATCTTACTACATCTACTCACAAAGAACGTCATCTTATCAAGCCATCTCATCTTTCACTTCATCTATCATATCAAGCATCTCCATCTTTTCCTTCATATCATCACAATGCGTTTTATTAGAAGTCTTCTGTCACTTCCAGCACGCAATATCGTCCCCCTTGCAGAACACCAGTTCAAACCTTCCAAGAACTTCCAGGCAGATACCTCAAAGAGCCCGGTAGTCATGCTCCATGGCCTATTTGGCCTGTTGAAAAACTTTGGAGGTGTCGCTAGAGACATCACCAAATCTACCAACTCCCCAGTTTACGGCCTAGACTTGCGTAACCACGGCCTGTCGCCACATGCCAGTCCACACAACTACCTCACTTTGGCCCATGACGTGATAAACCACTTGAAACTGCGCAATTGGTCCGATGTAGTCTTGGTGGGCCATTCCATGGGTGCAAAAACGGCCATGTTGGTGAGTCTTCTTGAGCCAGAACTCGTGTCACGTCTCGTGGTCGTCGATAACAGTCCAGTTGACCAGAGACTCGAGCTGAACTTCTACAAGGACTTGGAGGGAATGTGCAAGGTGGAAGAGGTGTATGAAGAGCAGGGAAGCATAAGTACTGGGGCCATAGATGAAATGTTGGCAAAGTACGAGCCAGACAACAAGGTGCGGTTCTTCCTCAAGACCAACGTGGTACATAGACCACAAGAAAGCGTGTTTCGAGTTCCCGTGAAGTATTTCCAGAATGACGAGGTGTTGAAGCATTTGGGAGAATGGCCCTCCAGCGAGGTCGAGGGCCGTGTCTTCACCAAGCCTGTGAAGGTGATGGAAGCAAGAGACCTGAATTTCATCAGGCCACAGGATAAACTCGAGTTCGAGAAGTATTTTACTGACCTCCAGTTCGAGGAGTACGATTGTGGACACTGGATCGTGACCGACCGTCCCCAGGAGTTTGTGACCAGCATGAAGACGTTCATGGGGGAGGAATGAAGTAAAAAGAACGGGAGAGTCATAAATTACAGAATATAGAGGTAATGGAGAGAGCAGTCCAGTTGAATTGAAAGAGTGGCTATTTATTAGAATTACAGACAAGAAAATTAAAGAATTAAAGAAGAAGTAATATAAGAGAAATCAATAGAATTTTTTTTGGCGAAAAGAAGTCTTCAAATATAAATCGGATTCATTAGAATTAACATAGGTGAAGGAGTAAATTTTCAAGCATTAATCATACTGAAAAATTAGTAGAAGGGCAGCAGCACTGTGGCCGTATGTAGAAATGAGCCTAGTATATTACGAGATAAAGAAAATCTCAGAATTACACCCAAAGAGCCACTTTACAACAACTAATTCCTCACCTAAGTATTTACCTTCAACATTGTCTTCCACTCATCGTTTTCCATAATTGTTCTTCGCATAAATTTCACTATATTTTTATCAGGTGCATTAATTCTCTATTTAAAGACAACGCTAAAACCACCAATTTGGGTCCAATTTTCACGAAAACAAACTCCAAACACCCTACTTTCTCCATTAACTCCAATAGCATCTCCATTGACTCCGTTACACCCCTCCTTTCCCTTTCCTTTCCTATCATCCTCCACCTCCTGCTCAGCTGCTTACATAACACAACTTCTGAATAACAAATACACCACTATATTCCACTCTACTCTTCACCATGTCAGAATATGCCAGCGGAAATACCGAAGACTTGAGTTTGCCCAAAGCCACGGTGCAGAAGATCATCGGCGAAATCTTACCCAAAAACATCGCCATCACCAAAGAAGCCAGAGAAGCCATAACCGAATGTAGCATTGAGTTCATAATGCTCTTGTCTACTCAGTCGAACGACATTGCCGAAAAGGAAGCTAAGAAGACCATAGCGTCAGACCATGTGATCAAGGCACTCGAGGAGTTGGACTTCAAGAACTACCTCGAGATCATTCAGAAGATTCTCAACGAACACAAGGAGTTGTTGAAGGGTAAAGAGAAGAAGAACAACAAGTTCCAGAACTCGGGGTTGTCGGAGGAGGAGTTGTTGCGGCAGCAGGAGGAGTTGTTCAAGAAGTCCCGTGACAGGCTACAGAGCGGGACCGGCGGTGACGGCGACGACCCTGCGGTCAAGCTAGAATAGTGTGTATGTATGTACAAATGGATGAAATAATGAATGGAGTGAGAAAAATGGAGACAGAGTGGAGGGCGAGGAGCATGTGGATAAAAGGGATACTGAGAGCCATTTGGAGCAGACTGTCAATTGGAGTAGATGATCATTAATTAACGGGAGGACTTGTGAACAATTGGAGAAATCATTGGATACTGAATGGAAACCAGATTAGACCAGTAATATGAGAACAGACTTTAATCGTAGTGGAGGCCAGGCTGAAATTGCCATTTGGAGAAGCAGAGGCCCTTCCTTTTGAAGAAGGAGAGACACTTCCATTTGCAGAACCGGAGACACTTCCATTTGGAGAACCAGAGACACTTCCACATGGAGATACCACGCGATAAAAGCCCTTAAGAGACAATTAATATCAACCATGCTATCCATATTTAACCTGTCTATCCCAATATCAACTCGTACAAGATCACCACCACATTCACCGCGATCAAAGGCACACGCAACAACGTTCTGATGGCGCTGATCAAGTTGACCAACTTGGTCTTCACCGACCCTTCGTTTTCCTGTCCATATTGGTACTGGTCGGCAGGCGTCTTGTTGCTGCTCCAACCAATACGGTTCAAGAAACGGTCCTCACTGAGGACCGCAATGCCGTTAATCGTCAAGATTATCACGTAAAGTAACTTTCCTAATCCGAACATGGTGGTCTAGATGCTTTTGAAGTATATGGAAAGGGTTTGTGGTGAAAGAAACGGACGTGTTGCTTAGTTGGCGATTAAGAAAGTAGTAATTGTTGTAAAAATTGAACTCGCACTCCTTAAAAACAAATAAGTGCACTTGATTCCTTTTACAACCAACAGCCGCCAGGCCATTTCTGCCACGTACACGCGGATTGCATACTTCAAAGGGCCCGATTTGAGTCCTAACACTCACCCATCGTTGAATACCGTGAAAAAAACGGCCAATTTCGTGAAGAAACGGCTCATTTAGTCCTAAAACTGCTTGAATCGGTGAATCAACTTTCACAATGTCGTCTCCAAAGTTAAAGGGACGCAAGAAAGACTCCATTGAGCAGTTCATCGGCAGCCAGCAGCTCTTCCTTGAGAACGGCTTGTCCCAATTGCGCTACATGATCCTTGTGGAGGGTCTTGTGGTACCGCCAGGGTACGAACAGTGTCCTTATAGAGCATACGTGTGGGGAATTCTCACCCGTGTGGCCAACCTCCCAACCAAGAGCTATCTCCGGTTGGTGAGCCAAGTCCCAACAGCATTGGACCCCAATGTCTACGCCAAGATCAAGAACGACACTTTCAGGACTCTCATGAACGACAAGACGTTCCACCTGAAGGTGTCAGAAGAGTCATTGATCCGCATCTTGTCGTGCGTGGCAATCACCACCCAGAACAAGGTGGGTTACGTGCAAGGCATGAACGTGCTTTTGGCGCCCATTGCATACACCTGCTACAAGAGCGAGCCCCAGGCTTTCGCCCTTCTTCATGGCCTCATTACCAACCATATTCCCCTTTACGTGACGCCCAACTTGGATGGCGTCCACACTGGGCTCAGCTTGGTCGACTGGGTGCTCCGCATAATCGACCCCGTACTAAGTGAGTACCTCGACTCCAAGTTCTTGAAGGCAGAGATCTACGCCTTTCCCTCGGTCTTGACCCTTTGCGCATGTACCCCACCGTTGAAGTCTGTCTTGAAGCTCTGGGACTACCTTTTTGCATACGGCACCCACATGAATATCCTCTTCGTGGTGGCCCAACTCATTATCCACCGCTCCGCCCTCTTGAGCTCGCCACAGCCCATGAAGATCTTGCGGAATTTCCCGCCGCTCGAAGAGAGCGAAATCATCAAGTTGAGCTTGAGTTTCATCCCGGAATTGCCTAAGAAATTGTATGATTTGATCACCAGACACGGCTACGACCCTACAGTACCTGCAGAATTGAAGGGTTTTACCTATGAAAAATAAGCAGACACGGCTACGACCATCTGTCCCTGCAGAGTTGAAATAATTCACCTACAAAATATAAGCAGACAGGTGTTTGACCGGTTCAACACCCTTTGTGAATTTTAATACGTACATGCAGTGGCTCAAAAGATTCCGTTTTGAAAGTCCTCTGCAGCATAGAAGGAACAAAGCACCACCCTGTCATTATAGCACCTTCCGGCCAATCCCATAATGGCCTTCATAGCAACTTCCTCGTCCTCGAGCTCAATGAACACTTTTCCGAGACCCGGCTGGGTAAACTGGGCCAAGCCAGGCGTATAGTCATTTGGAGGGCGAGGAATTCTCATCGATACAACCTTTCCAAACTTAGAGACTTCTTGCCGGATATCTTCTTGGATAAAATGGTAGTTTGAATCTTCCATCAAGTCTCGAGCTGTGACCATGTTAATTAACTGGATGACTTTCAGCTTGGGATGGGCCGACACCTTTTCATTCCGAACAAGCAACTTCAACGTGTCCATTTCAATGGTGCAGTCCTGAATACCAGTTTGCTGTGGGGTGATGCAGGCAAAGAAAGCACTGGATATGTCGGCACAGGCCTGGACCTTGGCAACAACCTGTTCAGTCTTTTCGACCTCATCTTCTGGGGAGAGCGAGGCATCCGATTCGAATTCGACAAAGGCAATGCCCAAGGATTCCTTGGTGCCCATTTCTCGAAGCAACTGGAACGATTTGACTGGCGCCACCTCCTTCAATTGCTCAAGAAGCTCTGTTTCTGTCTTATCCGCAGACACGGACAAGGTCACCTTCTTGTGGCTGTCGATGACCTTGTCGTACTCGGCCTCCTTCATCTGAGTGGGGCTGGTCTGTACGACGTATTCCTTGGGACGGCTAATGTTGAGCTCGATATTTTCCAGAGGGTCTCGATTCGGCTCGGAATCCTCTTTGTAAAGATTGAATGGAAGTTTAAGGTGGTTCAAAGTAGCGATTATAGTAGCACATGTGTTGTTGGTGAATTGAATTATGAGATTTTTGTCGTCCTTGGTTTTTCTTTTGCTGTCGATGTTGGAAGGAGACGTTTCGTCCACATCGATTCTTTTGAGATAATCGTTGAAGAACTCCACAAGCTTGAGGTAGTTGATCTTACCAAAATCGAGGTCCTTGACAATGAGGATCTTTGCGCTTCTGGAGTCAATGGGGTCGATTTTGGAAGAGTCATTGAGAATATCGTTGGAATTCAAGATGCCTTCACTAGCTCCACCTTCCAACTTGGTGAAGTCTACTGGACGGGGGTTTCCTGGAAGTGGAAACAAGCCAGATAACTTGGCTCTTTGGGCCGTGACGGTCTCGAATCCTTTTGGTTTGACTCCCCATCTGGAATCGATGATTTTTATCGACTCAAGAGGCTCCACATCGACAAGTTCGAGCAATGCTGCCTCGTAAGTTTTGATGAGCTCCTGTGGTGGCATGTCCTTCTTGCGACCGTGATTGCGGGTAGCTCCGTCGTCTCGAACATGACGGTTTCTGGGTTCGTAATGGTCGTGGTTGTCTCGTCCGTCGCGATGTTCACGGTAATTGCCCTGGTCTCTGGGTCCTCTGGAGGCTCTGGAATCGCGGTGGTCTCTGTATTCCTTGGTCTCTCCGTCCCGTCCTGGTTTTCTTCCGTGTCTTTCTCTTCCAAAACGACCGCCATAGCGGTCTCTGTCGTAGGACCGAGACTCATCATATGTTCTCGACTCGTATCTCCTAGCATTATTATTATTGCTGTTAATATTATTGTAGCTATTGCTGTTGCTGTTGCTGTTGCTGTTGGCACTATTATAGTTGCTGTTGTTACCATTATAGCTGTTATTGGTATAGTTATTTGAACCTTCACTCTTCTCATTGGGCTTCTCATTGCGGTATGAACTGTACTCATCGTAGCGGCCTCTGGCGCTCTGGCCGTCTCTTCCACTGGACCGACCCGAATCAGAACGGATGCCCCGTACAGAGGACGCATTGGCTCCATTGGGAGACCGCTCCCGGGCCTGTGGCCGCTCTTGTTGTGATACACGTTCTCTGGCCCTATCGTGGTATTCTGGCCGCCTGGAGTACTCGTTTTGGTCGTAATTGGAGGAGTAGCCTCTTCTGCCAGAGGAGTAGCCCTGGAGGTCTTCTCTGGAGGCACGAGGCCGCTCATTGGCCCTCGAGGGCAGGCCGTAGGAGGACATGGTGATGGTTTTGGAAAGTGAAAAATGCATCTTAGACTAGTGATCACGTGACATACCACGTGACTTACATACGCCGTATCCTAACCTGTATTAGTTTTACAACTCGTCCTGCTCTAAATAGGTGTCTGTGGTGGCGGAAGAGGCGGCCTTCGAGGTGGCCTCCGAGGTGGAAGTGGCCTTCGAGCCGGTTTCCGCAGAAGCCTCGGTCTTGGTGCTCTCCACAACTGAAGTCTCATCTTCTTCTTCAAATTCCACCACAGGCTCGTCGTCCTTGGCTGCCTCTTCCTCCTCCTTCTGGGCCTTCTTCAACTTGTCTCTAAACTCCTTCTGCAGTTTTCTTGTCTGCAAAGTCTCAAACTTGGAGTTCAAAGTCTGAATACGAGTCACATGGTCCACTTCTATAACCAACATATCAGCAATAACCTTGGCAAAGCCCTGGGTCAACTTGGTGTACACGTCAAACTGCTTGGCCTTGCTCAAGCCGTTGTACTTGCTCTCATCAAGAGAGAAGTCGTTGAAGGCAGTCAAGTCTGCCTTGAAGTCACCCAAATTCTTTTCAAATCCAGACAATTTAGCCTCGGATTTGGCCTTGATCTTGGCGTTTTCCTTGTCGAAATCGAAGCCCTCGTCATCATATTTCTTTCTGATGGCATGGACCTCGCTTCCGAAGTCGAGCAACTTCTCCTGCAAGGTGTTGATGTAATTGGAACCCTCCTTTTGCATTTTGGCCATGTTCTCCAAGCTGAGATCGGCAGTGGCGATCTGGAGATAGGTCTCTAATTCTCCTCTCTTGTCGCCCACCTCATCTATTTTGGCTTGAATTTCCTTCTTGGTGGCATCGTCGCTTTCAAACTCCAACCACTCGATCACTTCACTAATATAAGTGTTGTACTCTTCAAGGTCAGGAACCTGTTCTTCCAAGGCCTGTTCGTTGGCCTCAATGAATGAACGGAAGCTGTAGCAGTTGCTCTCCAAAATGTTTCTGGTGTTGTCGAGCTGATACTTCTCTTGGTCTCTCTTGCTCAAATATTTGAGCTTGCCCAAGTACTTCTCCTTGGTGGTTCTCAACAATGGCTTGACACTAGCGTGGGATGGTTTTGGAAGAGGAATATGGGCGGACTTGGGCTTGGCCGAGGTTCTGGACCTCTTTGGAGCGTCTGCTTTGGTGGAGTTGGTATTGTTGGTGGATTTGGTGGAATTGGTGACAGTGTCGTTACCAGCCTCTAATTCTTCCTCGTCCTCGTTGACAGTGGCCTCCTCGGTCGATTCGCCCTTCTTCAACAATTTACCCAACAATCCCTTTTCTTTGACACACTCGACCTCGACCTTGGCCAAGTCAAACATTTTGTTCTGATCCAAGGTGAAATATCCGTACAATTGCTTGGAGTCCTTGGACTTGCAGCTGAACTTCTCAGTCTTCTTCAACAATTCCTCGAAGGTGTAGGACTTGAAAAGTCTTCCGTCCTCGTACAAGGCCACTTCAAGCGAGTCGTTGACCAGACCCAAGTTGACCTTGTTGGAGTCGATGATTTCGCTTCCTTTGGCAAAAACGACGTCGACCTGGTCGCCTCCGTCGAGAGAAATCTCGTAGTTGTGGTAGATTCTGTCAATGACCTTGATATCGGTGGATTTGGCCGTCTCAGTCTTGAGCTTCAACGCTCTCATGGTGGTACCCAAAGCACATGCTTCGTCGGCATTGACCGACTTGGCGATCTTTTCTTCGCCAACAAGTGTGAACAAGTGTTTCTGGACAAAAGGTACTCTGGTAGAGCCTCCAGTGAGAATAACCGAGTTGATCTTCTGAACAGCCCATCCGTCCAAGGCATCCACAAGAGGCTGTGTGATGTGCTGGACCAAATCGGAGATGATTTCTTCGAACTCCTCCCTGGAGACGGTGGTCTTAAAGTCCTTGTCGTCGTAAATGGCCTCTAAGGAGACGTGGAACTCGGTGTTGGTGGACAAGATGAGCTTGGCTCTTTCAGAGGTCTCCATGAGTTTGGCGGCGATCTTGGGGGTCAATTGCGTTTGCTTGAGGCCAAACTTGGCCAAGAACTTCTCCAGAAGGATGGTGTAGATCGACTGGGTCAATTGCTTGCCTCCAAAGGTGGCATCATAGCCGACATTTTCCAACTCCAACACGATGGAGCCGTTCTTGAACGGCGTGAACGAGAATAACGTGGCCTTGGTGGAACTGGCGCCCATGTCGTAGACCACGTGGCGTTCAGTCACGCCGTTGTAATCGGCCAGTTCGAACTTCCTGTTGGTCAAGTAGTTGAGAGCCACGGCAGTGCCTTCGTCAACCAAACCCAACACGTTGGCGAAGCCCGCCAATTGCAAGGCGTCCAAATAGGCCTGTCTGGTCTCATGGGACGCAAATGGTGGCACTGACACGGCCACGTCGTCCAATAACGGAAGCGAATGCGAGTTGGCATTCAAGTGGCCAAAGGCTCTGGCCTTAAGCTCGAGCAAATTCATGGCCAACACCTCCTCGGCAGAAAACACGTAGGTCTGGTTGGCAAAGCCCAAGTCGAACTTGACAGTGCCGGCCCTAGATTCGTCTTCCACCAACTTGACGCCGAAGTGTTGCGTCAAGTACTGTCTGGCGGCAGGGTCAGAAACGGCCTTTCCCAACAACGGCTTGAGGCCCAAGACACACGATTGTGGAAAACGGGTACACAAGGACCCGGTCTGTGAACCGTACACCCTTTCGAGCTCATTGGCGGCCTTGCCGCTTCGAATCAGCAAGCCTGATAAGTCTTTGCGCTTTCCTTCGTCGGTTAAAACCAACTCAAAAGTGACACCTGGGGCCAAAAGAACGGCCTTTGTGAACTGCAGGCCATAGTCGATTCCTAGAATGGCAGCATGCGCCACCGCGGCTAGGATGGAGAGAAGAACGTAAGGAACCATTGGGGTTTTGGATGGTTGTTGAAGTTGGAAGTACACCTGGCTAAAAGGTCACGTGACGCGAGCATGTGGACAATAGAGACGTGATGGAAGGTGGTAGAAGGTGGAGAGGAGAAGAGGTGGAAATCGAAGAGGAGAGCAGAAATTACAAGGAATTGAGTTGCTGTTTGTTTGGAGTTGAATTGTTTGGGGTTGAATTGTTTGGGGTTGAATCGTGCATTTTGAAAACGACATCTGGACAGTGCTGAAAATTGATGAAAAATGAGATTTGGAGAAAAGAGACAGAATTAGATCGAAGTGGAAAAAATTGGGAAGAAGTTGGAGGTTGACGTTAAATTACTAATTATTGTAGTGAATGAAATGGAAATTGGGAATGGAATATTGAGCGAAAATTGAAATGTGGGGAATTGACGGAAAAATGAAGATTGAAAAGTATAATCCGAGGAGATAGCAAAAAATTTGATTGGACATTGGAGGAAAGATATTAGTCCTAAGATCAGGGTGGGCTATATAGAATATTATACTTCGAAGAATTGCCATTTGAAGTGTTGGAAATTTTTCGACATGGAAATTATTGTGAGAAATAGGTGGTAAAAATAAACTATTCTGTTTGCAAATTAGTATTAGAGGTATGACTGGATAGAAAAAAGCATAATTTATGAAGTAAGCCAGTTTGGAGTTATAGATCATTCATGAGAGGAACCTGAGATTTACGCACTGATAAATATGGAGGTATTAGTCGAGTTTGACTTTGATTGATTTCTAAATGAAATTTTTTTGGAATCAATTGAACACAGGTCAATTGAAGCGAAATTCAGAGCACTTCATTTTGTTATCCTAGATGTGGATTTATCCTGGAGATTTTTGGAATTGAGAAGAACTGGTCTCTCCCCATTTTAAACCAGTACTGATATTTCAATTTAGATCCACTTCAAATAGCCTTCTATTGAGATTTTTAACCAGCTTTTCCTTTCTTGGATGTTTTAAAGTTTGACGTGGGTGCATGCAAAAGAATTCTGCCCAAAATCTATTTTTTCTGTCGATGAAAAAATATGCTTAGATTATGTGAAGATATGCAAGAGTGAGGGGTGGAAGGGTTCGAGAAGACAGACAAAAGACCCTTAATAGACAATCGCAATAATTGAAAACACCAATAAGAAGTTACTTGGAAATTCACTTGAAGTCGAGGAGAAATAATGAGACGGGAAATTGAGAGGACTCTACTTTTAGAGGGCAATTGGAATATGTTCCAATCCTAGGTTGCATTTTGGGATATCAATGTTACCTTGATATCGATAACCAGAGGATTGAAAATAGAATTTTTGGAGCTACAATAACACCAGCAGAAAATCAATAATTTAGAACCTCTGTCAAAATCGGACCCGATATTTCTACCATCTAATTTCGGTCCGGGCCATTTACACCGATTATTAAGTACCCCTCGGCATATTTATCCAATTGTATTCGAAATTATATGGTATTGATTCGGGTAATGTAACTATGACAACGTGAGGCTAGGCGGGATTCATGAAGTGATAACGAAGCACGTTTTGAGCGCAAGGATCGGAGCAGCCGTGGGAACTTAAAAGGGGCTTTCACAGAGTAATATCACGGAACTCAATGTTTTGAAAAAGTGCATGCAAGGCTGTGTAATTGAACCAGAGAGTGCGAGAGTCCATATAGATAAACCTGAAAATAGGTCAATTATTGGAGTCAATATCGGGAGCAATTGTTGCTCCATATTTTTAGTCCAAACAGCAAAAGCCTTTACCTTTTCATTAGTACAAATTACTTCTTTAATTGATGCTAATCGTAACCACCTGATTCTACCACTCTTAAGAAATCTCACTTTCCGCTATCACCATGTCTGATAACTTAATAACGTAGCCTTCTGCCTATTGTAGCCCTCTACTCCTTCCATTTCATCAAGATCACATTATCTCTCTATTTCATTAATTATTTATGATTTCAACACATTTGAACCGATACGTACAGAAGTGAAAATTTCCATAAAAGCAACTCCAACATTATCCCATATAATTTATACATAATTAAGCTTTGCAGAATCTCAGAATAGCAACCAGGAACCAAAGAAATCCATGAAGACAGAACTGAGACCAAACTAGGACAGAGTCAAAATTTCAATTCAGAATGACTCTCCATATTACGTCAATTCAATTATACATACTTATTTCCATTTATAATCCATAATTAATAGAACCGCTACTTCCAATTACTTCCAATTCCACTTCTTCCTTTCTGTCACATGTCCATCTTCAGCACTTGCTCACGTGGTGTCAGAACAACTTCACTCATTCTGCTCATTCTGGCATGTTTTCCGTGCCCAGTCACGTGACTGCTCATCGCCGTTTCTGCCCCTGGAGCCTCCGCGGAGCCCCGGTCTGCCCGTCTATCGGCTCCAGACCCATCCTGCCCCTTATCGTCCCCACTGCCCTTCCCCCTGCAAGTTCCGTCCCCAAAAACGCCCCCCAAACTGCCCTTTTCGGCCCCTCTTTTTGTAGTGCCATTTCTCATTTCCATGTAATTTTTTTTCGCAGTATAAATAGCGAGCATTTCCCATCGCAGTTTCTCTGGTTATTAGACCCACCTTCCTCATCATGGCTGAAGTCGAGAAGACCTACATCTCCTACAACAACGTGCACCAGTTGTGCCAAGAGTCTGCTGACAAGATCAAGGCGTTCAAGCCCGACATGATCATCGCCATTGGCGGTGGAGGCTTCATTCCAGCTAGAATGTTGAGAACCTTCCTCAAGGAGCCAGGACAACCTAACGTGCGTATCATGGCCATCATCCTCTCCCTTTATGAGGAGATTGGCACTTCTGGCGACGAGCAACTCGGAACCCAGGTGGTGCGTACCCAATGGATCGACTACGCCCAGTCCAAGATCAACTTGGTGGGCAAGAACGTGTTGATCATTGATGAGGTCGACGACACCAGAACCACGTTGCACTACGCGGTTTCCGAGTTGAAGAAGGACGTGGAGGACCAGGCCCGTGTGTTGAATGCCGACCCCAAGGACACCAAGTTCGGTATTTTCGTGTTGCACGACAAGGACAAGCCCAAGAAGGCCTCTTTGCCAGATGAGATCATGAAGACTGGCAACTACTTTGCTGCCAGAACTGTTCCCGACACCTGGATCGCCTACCCTTGGGAGTCTCCTGACATTGTGTACCACACCAAGATGGCCATCGAGCAGGGCAACGACGTGTTCTTGCCTTCCACTACCGAGTAAGAATGTATTATAGAGCTGGGACAGCATTAATGAATCAAAGACTATGGACTGTAAGCATCTGAAGCTGACGCTTTAGATGTGTATGGAATGGTAGAGAAAGTCCTGAGCCTGGACTAGAGGTTAGAATAGAAATGGCAGGTTGAGTAGATATCTGCCATGTTCTTATTGTAGACCTTCACATCGTTAAACTAGCCTAAAGGGACAATCTGCAATAGCGTCATTTTCATGTTCTCTGGCCTATTGATTATTTGGTACCATTTGACATTGGCGTTAAACTTACCAAACCCATCGGGATGGGCCCACTTTGGGCATGTTACCAGTACATGGGCAATCAAAATATGATACAACACTTCGATTATGATAGAACACTTCGAATATGCACAGCCGTGTGTCGCAATGTGTTTATCTCTAGTCGATCTCAATGTAGTCTGGACTGCGTGAGTGGTTCTTCAACGACGGATGTGCAGTATTATTATCCTTTCTCTTTCTGCTTTGCCTCAACGACTGGCCGCTGCCGCCAAATGCCGATGTCTGCTCCTTCTTCTCCCCCTCGCCCTCTTCTACCTTAGGGGGCACCACAGGGAACCCGAAGAAGAGCTGATTGGCAGGCAAATGGAGCGGTGCTGGAGGCGCGTTGGGGTCCAACTCCTCGATGCTGTAGGTCTTGCTGACGCTCTCGGTGGGCTTTCCCGAGAGCTTCTGGCCAGAACCCTTGAATGTGTCTGGATTGGATGCTTCTGCCACGATGTTGGCGTAGTTTATGGATCTGGCCATGGTGGCGGCCCCGGCGCCACGGTTGTACTTGGAGGGGTCTATGGAGGATGTTGGCTTGTTAGCTTCAGGCTTATACTCGGGCTCCACGTAGCCCACGGGGGGCGCAAAGTCAGTCTCCAAATCGGTCTCCACCACACAGATACCTTTGTTCAGCGACTCAGGCTTGGTCTCCAACACACGGATGCCGTAGATGGTGTCGTTGTAGTTGATTTCGATGATATCGTTGACGGTTAAGGTGGAGAACTTGCGCAAGGCGTTTTCCAACACCGCCTTGGGGTCGCTGATCTCCAAGAAATCCACCGATTGGGGCTCGATCTTGACGAAGCTGCCCAACGGTAAGTCACAGTTGCCGATTTTCAACAACCCGCCGGGGTTCAACTGCAACGTGTTCATCATCCATTGGGGAATGTAGACCCGGCCTTCCTCGGCCACGAACTCCAACACTCCGCTGTGGGTGCTGATGGCGGCGGCCTCGTTGGTCAATTCGAACAACATGGGATAGCGGATGTGGAGCATGGTCAACTTGTTCAATGCTGACGAAGGAAGGAAGATCTTGCCGCCGTAGTTGGCGTCATCCTTACGGATGTTGTCTGGCATCATCGTCACAGGATAACAACGGAAGTAGTCTTCGAACTTGTTGCTGATAGGAGGCGCAAAGGCGCCTCCTCCAAACATGGACGAACCAAAGGAAGAGAACATGAATGGTGAATGGAATGGAAGGAGATGGGGTTGTAAAGAAGAAGAAGGAAGTAGAATTGATTTGATTTTAAGTGCGGATTAGGCTGCAATTATAAAGACACGACTAGGAAGAAGGAAGAAGGGAGGGATGAAATAGGGAAGGGGAGCTAAAGGGAAGAGAAGATGATAATGGAGAGGTAATAGAAGGAGGGGAATGGATAGGTGAGATTGTGTGAATTGGTGCTTGGTGTTGGTGTTGGTATTGATACTAAATTTGTAGAATTAAGGTGGCAAAAATGCTGCGAAGAATAGAAAGAGAGAAGATTAAGAAGTACTGCAATATTAATTAGGATGATGAATGGTGGCATAATATAAGGATAGCTTAATATGGTGAAAAGCGCTAATAATTTTGTTCCTAGTGATCCATAGTGTTTCAATTTATGAAACGATTTGATTTGATTTGATTTGATTTATTAATGAATTTTTATTGAAGGCAAGAATTAACACTAGAAATGATCAATTGTATTAATTCAGTACACCATGAACTTTGCTGCGAAGATTCAAGATAATTATTAAGTAATCAGGTTCTCTTCAACATTGCTCAATTTAATGCTGGATATTGCACTTTTTCTTCCGGTTAATCACATTCTATTCGCAATCAATCGCAATCCACTTCAATAATTCACTTCCTTCATGAATTATTTCATTCTACACATTTTTTTCAGCTGGGACGAACAATTCCCGACTTCTAATATCTATATACGTGCTTAATCCCCCAATTCTATTGGTTTTGGGTGGCCTTCTGCTGCTCAGTGATCTTGACCATTTGTTCTATCAATTCCTTCTGTTCTTGATCGAGACCACCGAAAAGTGCCTGGTATTTGGCGTTGTCGTGGTGCTGTAAGCCCACAACAATGTTGGTAAACTCTTGGAAAACGTTGATACTGTCAATTGGAGTCTGTTTCATGGCCTCCATCTCGGCCTCCTCGTCTTCCAAGTCGTTTTCGTCCCAGTATGCGTTATCGTATTCGTCTCCTTCCTCGCCGTCAGCATTGACGTATTCTTTCTGGCTCTTTTCCTTGGTCAAAATCTCTTCTCTGGTTCTAATTGCACCAGGCAAGGCAGAGATATTCGACACCAACAAGTCCACAGCTTCACCTACCAAGTCTTCAGGAACAAGCGTAATTGCCTGGGTCTTGACCAACGCACTGGAAGCCAAGATCTGGAGCTTGCATCCATAGACACTTTGGAAATCGGCCGAGTTCTTGATCCACAATTTGAAGAAGTTGGCAGTGAACTGCTTTTCATTGAGGAATTGGATGGTGGTGACTGGGTCCACGTACAAGGCGGCGAAAAACACCTTCAACACCGACAAGTGGTGGAGCATATAGTCGTCGAACGCCTCTTCCGTCTCCAATTTGATAAAAATCTCGAAGATTTCCGGCAAAAATGCTGGCAAAATCGACACGAATCTGACGTTCAATGCAGTCAAGGCCAACTCGAGAAGCTCGAAGGCAGAGTCAGCGAAAATGGGGTCCATAGACTCGCTCTTCAACACGCTGAAACACACCTTGATCAACGATTGCACGTGTGGAGTTTCCACGGTCAATTCTGGGTTGGTGAAACCGTGGTTGATAATGCTTTCGAAAAATGGCTGGAACGAGTCGAAGTACTCGTATGCGTAGGTGTCGAACGAGTTGATGCAGCACTGGTACATGTTCCACATCACGGGACTGACGCTTCTGGTGCTGAACAAAATGGACTCCAAAATTTCAATCGCCTCAGACAAGTATGAGATCATGGCATTGTCGAGAATGAACAGGATCATGTGCTCGAAAATGGACTCCATGGACCCGGCTACCTCGGGCGAAGACGTCATGGCGATCACCAAGGTGGTCAAGGTGCTCAAAACACCAGCAGCTTGGTACTCTTTGTCGGTGTCCACATTGTTAGCAGAAGAACCAGACTGTTGCTCCAACAATTCGGAAGCAAGCACAAGAAACTGTTCGGCAAGCTTGCTGGCCAACTCGTTGGCGTAGGGCTCCAAGTTTTTGGCGAACTTCTCCACGAACTTCTCCATAACCGTGGTCAAAATGTCACTTTCACAAGTCTTGGACATTTCCATTAAGGTGCCCATTAATTGGGGCGCCTGTTCCGAGATATGGTCGGCAACGGTGTCCTCGTCAACCAAAGTACTCAAGGCGTCCACTGCAGTCAACTGGATGGGCAAATGCTGTTGGTTCTGGAAACAAGTCACCACGCCTTGGAAAATGTCCTGCAACACCTGGGGGTCGGTATAGTTGTGTCTGAACATGGCCAAGGTGTCACAGGCACGTGCAGTCAACCAGGGAGTGGACGACACCGTGTCAGCAGACAATTCCGGATAGACAAAGGTGTGCAACACCTTATCAACTTGACCGTGAACAGGCGACGAAGAGTTGTTCAATCTGTGCGAAATGGTGGACAAAACCCTCAAGGCACCCTCGGTCTCCTTGGCGGTGGCAATATCCGCCCGGTTTGCTGCTCTTCTGTTGAAGATTTCGTTCACCACGTTCAACAACTGGTTAATGGTCACCTTGAACTTGGACGACACCAAGCGGAAAATGAAGTTGATGGAGGCCACGTCCGAGGTGTTGGCCTCTCTGTTGATGTCGAAGAAGCGTCTAATGTACTCATCCGGTTCATCCTCGTACAATTCGACGGTTTCGTCACTGGCACTCAAAGTGGGCAAAATGAGGTGTCTGATAATGGCGTCCAACTGCTCGCTGATCAACGGCCAGGCGGGGGTTTCGATGTTGTCCTCCAAGAACGAGATCAAGTGGTAAAGAGAGCTTTCCAGAAGCCAGATTTTCTTTGCAGACCAGTCTTCAATGATTTTCCAGTATGCTCTGAGGATCTCAGGAACGAAGTTTTGCACGAAAAGGCTGGTGAATTCGGTGTTTTCGTTCTTCTTGCTGGTGATTCCGCCGCCGTGGCGGCTCAAGAGCCGGTTCAAGTTGGCAAAACACCACTTAATGGTCTTGATCCGAGGAAGTTGCGCTCTCTGCTCTGGCGACTCTTCGGCCAACACCTCCTGGGGCAACGGCTTGTTGATGATGACGAGGTGCATCTGGCACCAGTTGCCGAGGTTGGCGGGGTTCTTGAAGTAGCCGGGCAAGTACGAAAACGTGGTAAACTTGAAGATCTTGACAATCAAGTAGAGCATGCTATCACTGAGAGTGGAGTCGTTTTCGATCAAGTTTTTGGCCAAAGCCTCCAACGAGGGGTACAACTCCTCGGCCACCTCGTCAAGCACCGGATTGGCCTGCGATTTGGTGATGCCGGCCCACGTGTAGTTCTTGGTGTACTGGTACAAGCAGATCAAAGCGGTGTAGACGTGGTCCACGTTGGCGGTGTCGTTCAAAAGGCTCTTTATCAAGGGCACAAGGCCCTCCCACTTGTCGCCCTCCAAAATGTCGTAAAGGGCGTTGGATAACTGGGCCTTAATCTGGTTGTTCTTGTATGTCTTGATTAAGGTCTGGATGAGTTTCTCCTTGATGGCGGGCTTTTCGGCGTCCTTGATGGCAATTGGCGACGGCTGTCTGTTCTCAAGTGGCACCCAGTAGTTGGCGACCCTGTTTTTGAACAAAATGGCAGCAGAGATCTGGATTCCAAGGGTAACATGTTCCTCGATGATCAAGTCTAGCAAGTAGGCCGTGAAGCCCGGCTGTTCTTCGAAAACACGCAATTGCTGTTCGCTTTGTTTTCGAACCTGTTGATTCAGGTCAAGCGTCCCGGCTAATGACTTAAGAAGCGTTTCCTTGTCCATGTTGACAGAAGAGTTGTGGGTAGAAAGTATGAAAATTTTTATATAGCTCCGTATAGTATGCAGGGTGGTAGTGATACAGGACACGAAGATAGGGTGGGGCCAGAGGCCGGAGAAGGGGAGGCAGGAGGGGCTACATGGTCTAGATGGGACGGTGTGTATACTGGGTCTTTGTTCTAGCGATATTGGCGCTTTTTGGCGCTTTTTGACGTGTTGGTTTTGCTGGAAATCGAAATCGGTGGTTTTTATACTTACGGAGTTAATGTGCTGCTACGCTGGGGTTACTAATAATGCTTCGGTCAATGTTTCGTGGCAATGCTGTTGGTGTCCTTGTGCTGTGTAATCATTTTGGCGGTGTCGGTACCCCATTTGGGGCTATTGTGAATTTTTTTAGATTCTGGAGTTCAAGTATTGGTTGAAAAAATAGGCTGCAGTGGACAGAATTGGCCGAAATGGCTTGTGGCGGAGCACTGATCTTTAGCGGACATTTTAGACGGGCAGGAACAGAATTGGCGGGCAAAACGGGCATTTTTCACGCCTCTCTGTTTAGCTCGGTAATTTTGCACCACTTTATAGGACCACTCTAAATTGGCCCTTTGAGCTGCAGATAGGCCTCCTTTTTGGAGATTTGGACAGCCTCGGCCCCTTTTATGGAGATTTGCCTTGTTAGCAATGATTTTGCGGCTACAAGTCCCAAAGTTGACGGTTCGAAGGCCCCAAAAGTCCGAAAAATGGCTTCTAAATTCGTCCACCAGCGCCAGGAGAGCCCGAAGTACCCAGAACACGGTCCAATCCAATCCCCACGCCCGCCACTCTCATAAAATGCCTCTATTGCCCTCCTTTTCTGCCGAGATACACCGCTTTTCTCGTCTTCTCTGGTATCACCCGATCCCGTGTCTGCATAAAAGTCTAAGCTAGAATGCCCCATACATGTCCGTTTGAGCCCCAAATTTCACCAGCAGCATGCCCGAGCCGGCCTCTACATTCTGACCCTCTCATACTCCCATAAACCCTTCTCCTGTGCTGTCTAATTCCAGTTTTCCACCCCGCGCTTGCACCTCTGCCTTTACCCATCGCGAAATTATCAACTCTTTTTATCTTCCATTTATCTCATTCCTTTTCCTACAACTCCCCGTTTTTTCACCCCCATGCCCAAAGACATCAAAGGGTTCACCGTGGTGCCTATTGTGGTAGGCGCTGAAGTCGATGCCCCCCTTCATTATCTCTATGTCAAAAAGCACGACTCGAAAACGTCCACAGAGAACCGTTCTCTCTTCATCTGCAACGTGCCCATAGAAACCGACATTACTGCCGTCAGAAAGTACTTCCAGGCAGTGGCGATTGGCGCCACTGTTGAGGAGTACGTGTCCAGCTTGTTAACTGACTATCCCGAGGACATTTGGGTGAATTTGACCCGCCTCACCTCCGATTTGGAGGTGAATCCAGAACAACAGATACATGAGGAGTCTGGTGCCGCCAAGTTGCCCAAGAACTGTGGAATCGTGACCTTCGTCGACAAAGCGGCGTTCCTGTTGGCGTACGCCGCGTTGAAGAAGCTTGCGTCGGCCAATAAGACGTCTACATGGGGTCCTTTGCCCTCCTCTGGATCGAAGCACTACGCCGCCAAGTACCGCCAGCAGATCGTGGATCCCGTCGAGTTGGCCCAAATGGTGGCCCAGTCCATGGAGGACTTCGACCGGGCCGAACAGGAGTCGTACGAGGCCCTCCAACTGCAGACCCAAATGGTGGACGAAGACGGCTTTACCTTGGTCGTGGGGTCCCACCGCAAGACCAAGGCGGGTATTACAGGCACACAGCAGTTGACCAACGCCGCCCGTTTGGAAAAGATCCAGTCCAAGCAGAAGAAGAAGGAAAAGGAGGACTTCTACCGTTTCCAGTTGAGACAGAAGAAGAAGGAGGAGATGAACGAGTTGTTACAGAAGTTCAAGTCCGACCAGGAGAAGGTGCGCTTGATGAAGGAAAAGAAGAGATTCCGTCCCTACTAGTGTATTATAGAAGCAGGAGTGTCCGCCATCATAGAGTGGAATTATAGAAAAAGTGAATCAAGGAGTCCATGTATTGAGCAAAATTGATATCTAGAAAGGGATACAGGTCTATTGTAGTATGGCCAATAAAATTATCAGATGACATAGGTCAATACAGCTACCAATGGTTCATTAGTTTATTTAAATTAACATAATTATATCAGAAATCTACATTGTATATATACTATCATTAGTAATTCTACAAATGTTATAGAAACTAAGAATACTAAATATAGTAAACAAGAAGTACAAATGGCATTAAAGTCTAAAAGTAATATATATTGCACACAATGTCTACATTTCAATTACTACATCTTTAAATATCTCGATACGTTCAAGATTCACTTCTCAAAACTCCACAAGATATTATTTATAAAAGTAATTGAAATCTTCATAATATCGTAATTCATCCTCTTCTTATTATCTGCCTTAGTTCCTATTATCTGTGTTATTCACTCCCACATTCAAAATTGCTCTTCTTTGGGTGTAAGTCCACATATTGAAGATCGCACGATTTAATAGTCAGTACCACACTTTCTTTTCATTAATTACACATTTCAGACCAGAATCTACCAGAATATTGCCCTAAGAATCGTTTCAAGACCTAGTTCAGTATTGTGAAGTACCAATTGACCCTTTTCCTGTCTTTTTGCATCCCTAATTTCCATAGATTCACAATATCCATTTCATCATGACCAGTAAAGAAGCACATTCTGAGAGCAAATATGCACATTCTGAGGGCAACAACGCCCATTACGAGGAGCTCTTGAGCTATTTCGAGGAAAAGTACGCAAAACAGGCCTTTCCCAGCGACCCTCTCAGCTTCGAGATCTTGTCCACCATCAGATACGACCCCAGTCTTTCTAGTCTGAAAAGCATCACCAAACAGCACTTCTTTCTCTTCGAGGAACACTACAACAGGCTCATCTTCACCCTCCGTTACTTCCATCTCCAGTTCTACGGTTCTACAGACTTTGAATATGATCTCAGTGCTGAACTCTTGCTATCCAAATTAACTGAAGCCATTACAACATCAGGAAAACCCACGTCACTTCCCTACAAAATCCGTCTTTTGGCCAAGCTCGATTTCTCCATGTTGATTGAGGTCCACGACACCCCTGTTCGTGACAATTTGCTCGATGGTTTGATCGAATCGGATGATCCTCCTACTTGGACTGTGTATTTGATGAAAGAGGCCACCCTTGTGTCTCCTTTCACGTCGTTCAAGACAACCAACAGAAAGGCCTACACAGAGGCAAGAACACTCTTGCCTGGCTTGAATCTGGGCAAAGAAGAGGTGCTTTTGAGAAATAGCCATGACCATTTGATGGAAGGTTCAATCACCAACGTTGCCATCAAGAGAAAGTCTGACAACGTGTGGGTGACGCCACAGCTCAGCTCGGGATGTTTGTGTGGAGTTACCAGGCACTTTTTGCTCCGGAAGAATTTTATTCAGGAAGAATCGATTTTCATGAGTGAAGTGGAAGAAGGGACAGAAGTGCTTCTTTTTAATGGGATAATGGGCGTAGTAAGGGCCCGGGTTGAAGCAACAAAGTCACTAAGAGAAAACTAAATATAAATCATGGCATGGTTAATAATCGAGAGAAGAAGACGAATATATGTTCGGGTATACCTTTCGGAAGAAGAATATGTATCCAGATTATCTTAACATATGAATATTTATACGGATTTTCTTGAACATAAGAAGAAAAGAGAGACAGATTATCTTGAAAATAAGAAGAATATTTTCAGAACTGCCAAAACAGAACTGCCGGAAGAAACGAAATGGGTTTTGTCTTTGACCGAAGTGGCATGTTCATGTCAGATTCATCGGGGGTAGGGAAGAAGAACCAATATCCAGTCATTCTCAGTGGAAGAGAACATATAAAAATAATTGACACAGACAATTCTTCATTAAAACCAGATAATTCCTATTTGGAGAATACTCAAGTCCAGATCTACCAGAAGTATAATGGATAAATATACATCTCACGACCAGATGATTTAAATCCAGATCTTCATATTTAGTCCCCCTCTAACATTGTACACACCTCTCCTCTCAATTGGACTCCAATTAATTAATTCTACACACCTCTCCTCTCAATTGGACTTCAATTAATAAATTCTACACTCGTCTATCTGCCTCTATTTGTCTCCTATTGAATCAACAGGTGGATCTCCCGGTCGTCGTACCCCATAATATATAAGATGTCCTGCAACGAGTCGGAGTTCAAACAGCACGGCGCCTGCTTTTGCACATTGGGCTTTGCGTTCCAGGCCACTCCGAATCCTCCCACACTCATCATCTTCAAGTCGTTGGCTCCGTCACCCACCGCCACTGCGTTCTTGGGGTCGATGCCGTGATTTGCAGCAATTTCAAGCAACAACTCCGCCTTCTTGTCGCCATTGACAATGGGTCCAATTGTAGTGCCGTCCAACTTAGAATTGGAGTCTACTCCCAACTGGTTAGCATAGGCATAATGTAAGCCCAACTCGGATTTCACATGTTCTGCCAACGGAATGAAACCGCCAGAACACACGCCCATCACCACACCTAACCGGGAAAGTGCCTTGCACAACTCGCGGGCACCTTTGGTGATGGTGATCTTGTGTTTCAACTCGTCCCATATCGACGAGGCATCGATGCCTTTGAGGAGGAGAACACGCTGGGCAAGCGACTCGTTGAAGTCCAACTCGCCGTTCATGGCTCGTTCCGTGATATCGGCCACCTTGTCCTCGATATGGGCGTATGCTGCTATCAATTCAATCACCTCTTGGTAGATCAACGTGGAGTCCATGTCGAATATGAAGAGCTTCTTGTCCTTTCTGGAGTCAGAGCGCTGGAAGATCACGTCGTATTTGGGCAGAAGCGCCAACACTTGGCTTCGAATCGACGCAGAAACCGCTTCAGGGTCCTCTGGACTCACGTAGTAGTCAATGGCTCTGGATGAGAGTTCTTTGGATGAAAAGTCGCTGATTTCGCCGAGAAAGTTGGCCTCAAAGTCCTTCATCTCGTTTTGACTCAATTCGGGCCCGTGGGCGATCACGGTGATGACATAGTCCGACATGGTGGATATGTAGAAATTGAACTGGTATCAACAGTTTTATATTGGGCCACGTGACTTGACTCTGGTGGGAAGAATGGGGGAGGTAGAAGTGGGGGAAATGGGGGTTTTAAGGAAGGAATCGGATGAATTAATGAAAGATTGCAGTTTTAGGGTCCATTTGGTGTTAGTTCTGACTTTTTCGAAGTTAGTACATGCCCATTTTTCAGTCCTTGTTCTCGATAATTGACTCGAGATGTTATCAGCGCGATTTCCATAATGGGAATGAAATGAAGTGATTCCAAGTAGAAAAAGCCGTTATAAAGTGGAGGATCAGATCTAATTGGATTCTGAAGAGAAATCCGATGAATTTGATATTGGAGCAATTCCTGACGCTTTGGTCAAATCCAGATCAACCCATACTACAATACTCCAGAAACCCCATTTGGACCTGTTTCTGTTACTCTATACGTCCAGATAGCATGATTCGGGACTTCTGATTCTAGTATTGCAGTATGGGCTTCTAATTTGGCCGTGGTACGATTATCTGTGGTTAATCTTACTTGCTGACTGTAGGAAACGTACATACTGACTCTCCTACACCTCCTGCTCTCAGATAGCTCTACTTTAGATGCTCTGTCTGTTGCCTAATCGCAATGCAATTGCATCACTAGTATCATCTAGCACTTTTCTTCTGTTTTACCGCAGGATCTTCATGCATTTTGACTTCTTCTAACTTTGAACTTCATTCTTCCAAGCTACAATTCCCAAACTCTTCAATTTCCAATACCTCAATTCTTCAATTTTTCAACTATCTAATTATTCAATTATTTATATCTCCTTATCTGGTAATAGTACAACCTCTACATCATCTCTCACCACTATTTCCCAGTACTTCGGAATACGGTGGTTCAATTCCTTCATGGCTGCGGAACCACTTCCGTTTTGGGCCAAATTATTCACTACCCCAAAATCTATATAACCTGGCAGTATCGTGTTGATTTCATGGCCATAATGGCTCCATCTCTCAAAGATACCGCGGTCTTCAAGCCAATTTCTGTTGGTGAGGTCGTCTTGAACCAAAGAATCGTACATCTTCCAACCACTAGGTTCAGAGCCTGTGACGACCATACTCCGTCCAATTTGCAATTGCAATACTATAATGACCGTTCCAAGGGTCCTGGAACCCTCTTGATCACAGAAGGAACGTTTTTATCCGAAGAAACTGGAGGATACTTCAACGTTCCTGGCATTTTCAACGATAAGCACGTACAAGCCTGGAAGAAGATTACCGACGCAGTTCACGCCAACAAGTCGTTCATATCGATGCAATTGTGGACCTTGGGACGCACAGCTGACCCAGTCTACCTCAAACAACGAGGTCTTGCCGCTTTGGCGCCCTCCAAAGTATTTATGAGTGATGAGAATGAGTCTCAGTTCAATGAGCTCGAAGTGCAATTGCACGAATTGAGCACTGAAGAAGTCAAAAAGCTAGTCAAAGTCGTATTTCCAGAAGCAGTGAAGCGAGCACTTCAAGCTGGCTTCGACATTGTCGAGATCCATGCTGCCAATGGGTATTTACTCGAACAGTTCTTGCGACCTGCTACCAATAAGAGAACCGACAAATACGGAGGTTCCATCGAGAACAGGGCACGGATAGTTTTGGAAATTGTGGACGAGTTGCTCTCCTTCACTACAGCCAGCAAAATCGGCCTCAGGTTGTCTCCATTCAACGTTTCTTGTGGCATGCCAGGTGAAAACGACATCGATCATCCAATCGCTACCTATGGGTATTTGCTCTCCGAATTGCAAAAAAGAGCCAACCAGGGCCACCAGCTTGCTTACTTGAGTCTTATTGAGCAGGATCTTCCAAAAAACCAGCCAGTTCTGGCGGTCAAGACCAAATTGGATTTCGCAACCCAGATCTGGAAAGGTAAGGTGATACGAGCTGGAGCTTATACTAAAGACTCCGATACTTGGAATCGGGTGGTAAAGGAAGTCAGTGAAGACGACCGCACCATTGCTGGGTTTGGCAAACATTTCATAGCCAATCCGGACTTGGTGACCAGATTGAAGGAAGGCTATGAACTCACTAAATATGATGGTTCCACCTTTTATCTGAATGCAAATTACGGCTATAATACGTATCCATTCTATGGCGAGGACAGGGTTGTCGACAAGGAAATAGAGGGAAAGAAATTGCCAGTAGCGTTGGTTTGAGGTGGAAGATATCAATTTTATAAAGAGTATCATACACTTTTAATCCAAATCCGATATCTCCATATCAAGATATGGAACTCTTCTGTAATTTCTAATAGAGCTAAGATACCATTCCATTCATTCTCATAACGTCAGTAATTAATTTTGCTTATTGTACCCGATATTCTCCATATGAATCCACTCATGGATTCTGAACATGCTATTCTCTAATTCTCGATATCTCTCATTCATCTCACTATCCTAATTCTCTCGAGATGTCTCATCTTACTATCCTAATCCACCATCTCTCGTCTTTATCTTCTTGATACTCTATTCATATATTCTAATTAACTCTACCATATTCTAATTTCCTTCCATTCACTCTACTTCGATGCCTCTCCTAATATCGTACTCACTTAAGCCGATCTTGCCTCCAAGCTTGCGGAAGTTCTCCATGTACTGGGCGTGCTTGCGGTCGGCCATCTCGTTCATGGACTTCCAGTACACGTCGTGAATGTACTCAAAGTCCAACAAGCCGTTGAACTCCTTGTCCAACTGCTCTTTTGGCACGAAGTTCTCGAACGGCTGGTCGTAGATGGTCTTCAGGCGGGTGTAGGGGTCGATGAACGGACCAACCACCTTGAAGAAGGTGTAGCCGATCCAGGGAATGTTGGTGAACAATCCGCGACCTAGTCTTTCGGGATAGTGGTGCTGGAGAATGTGCAAGACGTTCTTGGAGATGGAAAGCGACGGAAATCGCGAGGACAAGTTCAAATGGGCAGGAGCGGCCTTGAAGTCGATCAACAATGCTAGCGTGTCCTGGCCTGGCGGCATGAACTGGATCACCCGCTCCAACATGAACACCAAGAACTGCACCTGCTTGATGGAGGCGGCGGTGTTCTGGTACCCGTTTCGCAAGTAGAGACAGGGCCGGTTGTCGTTGTCGTAGCCCACGATGAGGTGCTTTCCTGTCAAGTTCTCGGCCTCGACCATCTCGGGCGTGATGAGCTTGGCGGGGTCGGTGTGGCCTGGCACCTCGACCACTCCGAAGGTCCGTCTCCATACGATGGACTGTTCGATTCGGGCTATGGCGTCGTGCTGCTTCCACTTGGTTGCCCGCAAGTACCGCAAGAAGCACTCCTTGGTGAGCCATGCCAACTCCTCGTCCAAAACACCGTGTTTTTCCGCATGGTCCAGCTCGTTGACTGGGATGTCCTCAGTGACGTATTTTTCAAAGTGGGCCACCACCTCGTCGTACTTGTCCTGTTGATCTGGAGTCAAGTCAAACTCGGGTGCTTTGATGGGCTTGACCGGCTTGTCGAACGGCTCGTGACACGGAATAAGGCCCTTTTTGCTCGTGCTGTGCAGACTGACCGAGGTAGTCTTGGAACCTATCAGTGCAGTGTCTGGGGTGCCGAGGGAGTCCAGGGACGTATCCTTTCTTCCAAAGAGGCCCATGATGATGCGGATGTGTGCACGGAGAGAAAACGGTGTCAAAAACACAGGAAAGGAAACGGGTGGTGCGGGAGAGGGGCTGGAAAGTGGATGGTGGTAGTGTTGAAAAGTCTCGGTTCCAGGTCTCTGTAACCTTGCCTAAAATAGACAGGAGGCCTTAACAAAACGCGCGTTTTCGGGAGCCCCATTCCAGGCGTTTCCGACCCGAAAGTGAGCATCCCAAAAAGGCAGAGGGAAAAAGAGAATATCTTGACTTGAGGTAAAGTGGAAACTTCCCTTCTTCTAGAATTGAGCTGTAACGTTACATCATGACGGTTTCCGTGGCTTCTGCCAGAATCTCCAAGGAGGCCCCCATAGATGCCGACTGGTTGGTGGCCTTGGTGCACCAATTGGGCCCCATCGACTCCGAATCGCGCAATAAGCAGGTGCTTCAGAAGCTCCAGGCCAAGTCGTCCAAGCATAAGTTCTTGGTCCAATCGACCCAGATCCAGCGGACCGAGGGTCTTGCCATCTCCACCAAGTTCGGGGCCATCTGGGACGGCGAAAAGGACGGGTATGTGAGTGTTTCCATCACCGAATATGAGGGAAGGGAGAAGAAGAACGAGAAGGAGGAAGTGAAGCACGATGAGACACACAATGAAGTGGTACATGACAAAGTGGACCAGAACGCAGACGAAGAGGCCAATAGTCCAAAGTTGGAGACAATTGACAGTCAGGATCCAGAGACCCATGAGATTCACAAGGCAGAGTCTGACGAGCCAAAAGAATCATCCATTGACTCTAATGGAAAGAAGGAGCTCAATTCGGATGCTATTCTGTCTCTTGAGCAGCTTGAGTCGGAAATTGAACAGCAAATTGCCACAACAGACAAAGAAACTTCATCAAAGTCTCCATCTCCTGTGTCTACTTCTGCAAAGTCTCCATCTCCTGTGTCTTCTCCTGCCAAAGTCCCTTCTTCCATCACCATGCTTTCCGTTTACTGGTTATACGTCAGCTGATCACAATATATCAAGAATATTGTACACCACCTCTAATTTATCGTTGAATGCAGACATTTGCCGCGTGTTTTCGTTGATGCTCTGAAGGTGTTTGCTCAACGTGGCCAATATTTCAAGTGTATCCTCGTCGACATCGGGATCGAACTCCTTGAATCTCTTCTTATTAGTCAATTTCACGTCCACCTTATCGACTTCTATGTCAAACGGTACGGTTTCCTTGTCCATTTTCGTATTATGGACATCAGTGGTCTTCCTGAACTCCTGCAAATATTTCAAGTCCAGCTTGTGAATATGCTCTTGTTTGCTGTAGTGGGCCTTCAACTCCTCTAGCTGCTTCAATTCGGCCAGCAAGTAGGTCTCGAGGTACGTTTTGCGCCGGAGTACCTGGTCCAAATTGAGAGGGTCCTCCACTTTGGTTATTGGAGTTGATAGCGATGTAGGAAGGGGCATTTTGGTGACATTAAGGCGTGATTTGAACGACTTGGAGTTGTCGTTGGTCCAGGCCTGGCTGAGGATCTTCTGGGCCATTTCTAACTTCTTTCCCTGGTACTTTTCTGTAGCTTTGGATAAACAAATGTTGAGAATACGGTCAATAGACTCGATGCTCTGTTTATCCATGGGCTCCCAAAGCCGGTCAATGATCTTTCCAGGAACTCTTCTCTTGGTTGTGTGCATTGAAGCCTCTAACGGGTCGTCTTCGTCAGCAGAGTCCGTATCAAGTTGACGTTTGTTAGTTCTGGAAACTACTGAGGAGGACTTAACACCATTGTTCTTGCTGTTTTCGGCCGGATTTGGAGCCAAACTGGGCGAAGGTTCTCTATTATGAATGGAGGAAGTGTCTGACTCGCCATTTGGACTTCCTGGGCCCGGAGAATTCGGTTTTGACGCGGATGTAGAGCTCATATAAGTAGAGTTAAAATGTTTATTATTCGCACCAATTGATCTGAGTGTGAGAGAAGAAAGAGATGAGAGGTAATGGTGGAATGGAAAGGGAGTATTGTAATGAGTGAATATGGGTACATGTTCAGATGTAGTAAATTCACGGTGGGGGTATATTTTATTACGGTCAATGGGGAATTAGGACAATATGACTGGAAGATGTGAATGGTGCAACGATGATTATTTGCATCAAGTCTGGTGAATATGAATGTAGAACACAAATGACGTCGGAGGTATTTGTGAATGGAGATCTAGGACTCTTGATCTATGGGATTATACCAGCTGAAATACTAAATATTTGCTTCGAGATATTGGGCTTATTAAAAAATTCCAATTTTCTTGCAGTTTAAAATACTTATCATACTATTCGGGTTATACCAAATACTAGAAAGTGTGCATTGAATAATAGTAAATTGTAGCCATATCTAAGAATCAGGAAAGTTACTAAAGCGCATTCTCCAAAAGCACACCTTCAATGTGTAATTCTTATTTCCCATTTAATTATAAATATATTAAGTGGTTTTGTTTTCTGTGATTTCTTCAATAATTTGAATAATACCATAAATTTCTAGTTCTCCACAAATATTTACAGAACTAACCAAATCACAGAGGCAGTCCCATAATCAACCCGAGCCTATTACACGAGCGCTCCTACAATAACACCTCAATTAGTCCTAATAATCAACTACCCATCTACCTGAACTGCGACATTCGGTTCCATTTCAACATGCGACATTAACCACCTCTTCCCCCACCTCCAAACTCCATCCTCCACCTTTCTCCACTCCCATAACCACTCAATTGCTCTTTCCACGCTCTTCAATTTCCCCTCCTCTCATAACCCCCTCCATTTCACTATTTCCCATTCCCCTTATCTCTCTCACCACGCATCTCATTATCAATGTCGCGATCTCATCTCAAATCATCAGATGCCCTCTACCTGGTTCAAAGGCCCCGTTTGTGGGGTCGACAACTGCACATGTCGACGGTATAGAAAGGCCGATGGCCTCACCATCTGCCAGTACGGCCATATCATGGAAGGAAACATCGAAATCGACGACGATGCCGACGCAGTAGTGGTGCCTACCAGGAGGTTGAACGCGGTGGCTATAGACGAAAGAGGCGGGCTTCGAAGCGCAGCACCGCTGCAGAACGTGGATCTGAAGCAAAAGACGCGGTTGTACGGTGTGGAGGGCCGCCGGTTGTACTTCCAATGTCTCCAGATTCTCCTCAAGAGCCAGTTGGAGACGATGACCGCGATGTTCTATTCACAGGACATGGAGCAGGACCTTGTTTACTTGGTGAAAACCAACTGGATCACGGCGGTAGGGCCGTATTTGCAGGAATTGGAGGATCCCCATTCACAGATGGCACCAAAAGAGCCGGAAGTCGACGACTCCAGCCAAAAACAGCCACTGTCCAAGACCTTGGCCGACTTCAGTCGCCGGACTTTGGGCGCCCTTGACGCCATTGCCCTCATCTACATTCTGGGACTCCAGATCCGACACCACCCAGTCTATGCCGACGACATCATCGGCGCCATCGTGTCCAATGCCCTTCCGTACCTCAAGTGCTTGCACCTCATTCCACAGGCCATGCTCGACAAGCTCCCCATGGCGTACCACCGGGTGCTCCAGCCAACCATTCTCCCTACACACGGCGAGTTCTACGTCAGGGTGTGCTCCAACCTCAACCGGTTGGGCATTCTCGGCTCTTTCACCATGCCTTCCAGCTTCTACTACCCGTTCGTGTTCGACTTGATCAGCGAAACTCTCTTGTTGCCCAACGCGCTCCATGTGTTCTGTGTGGCGGTGGACCTAAACCGCCGATTGGGGCACGGCACGGAGTTGCCGTTGCGCTACAGTGCCTACCGCATCTCGTTCCCCGAGCTTCACTGGGCGTCGGTGGTGATGTGTGTGGTCAGGGCTCTAGGAAGGCCCCGGTCGTGGGTGGCTGGTTTGGCCAAAGTGCACGAAGAGGCGTCGTACAGGGTGCTGGACTCGAAGGAGCTCATCGAGTGGTCCGACCACAAGATTGACAGCTACTGCAACTGGCTCTTCAACAACATTATTTCAGAGAAGAGAAGGGTAGGTGAGGGTTTATCAGTACTGGAAAAACGGCTCCACCAAGTGTTCTCAATGGATAACGACCTTCACAGTACAACCACTCAAGGTACGAACTCTTCGGAACCCGACTCTCTACGGGCTATATACCAATCCATGTTGGGCGTACCCCAGAAAAACGCCCAAGACGGCATCACGGCATCGGAGATAGGATCTACACACAAACACCACCTTGAAGAGAATGCGAATGTTGAGCCTTGCGACAATGCGGAGTCGGACGCCCAGATGGTCTCGGTGCTAAGTGAGGCGTTGGGGGTGAAGGAGGCGATGATGGTCCGGAGTTATAGCGAGATACATCGGGCTTTTGTGCGGATGTTGAGAAAAGGGGGAGTGGGGGAAGAAGAAGAGGGAGAAGAGGGAGATGGTGAAGAAGAAGAAGAAGAAGAAGAAGAGGGAGACGGTGAAGAAGAAGGAGAAGAAGAAGATGAAGATGAAGATGAAGTGGATGATCAATTGGAAGATGATAATGAAGATAACGAAGAAGACGAGAATGACGTTGTGCTTCAAGAAGATGAGGATGGTGATCGGATCATGGACGTTGACTCCAGCTCCGAGGACGAGATCAGTCTGGATGACTAGACCACCACGGAGTTTGACCCAACCACAAACACACAACACTACATTGCACCATTGCACCATTTACCACTATTATTTTCGCTTCTTGCATGTCTTGATTTACCACCATTTATTTCCGTTTCTTGCATGTCCTCATTTGTCATCTGGGTCTCCGTCGGTTATAGGTGGCCCGTTGTATGCATGCCTGGTCGTAACGCCGAGTACCCCGGGATTTAGCTGCACCCTGACGCGCGTCCGCGGGGTTATGACCCTAACCGAACGTCTACAGGTCCAGAGTCAGCCAGGCTTAGGCGCGCCGGACTTTAGCGTCATATGTGGCAGGGTGCAAAAACGACCAATCCTCTTCTTCCCCTCAACCCGCATCTATCCCCTCCCCTACCTAGATGATGCACCACTCCGCCCTCTCCTCACTATAAAGGGGCCCCGATTTTCCCTGCCATTGCTTTCCTCATCAAGTTTTCTGTTCACTCTGATCGGTTCTCCTTTGTTCCATTCCCCTGCCACTACCACCACCATGTTCAGAATAGCCTCCGTCAGATCCATCGCGCGTTCTGCCCAAACTTTGAGATTGTTGTCCACCGCCCCCGCCGTGTCCATCAAGCTCCCCAACGGCACCTCCTACGAGCAGCCCACTGGTTTGTTCATCAACAACGAGTTCGTCACCTCCAAGTCGGGCAAGAAGTTCGCCGTCATCTCCCCCTCTTCCGAGGAGGAGATCGCCAGCGTGTTCGAGGGTGACAAGGAGGACGTCGACGTCGCCGTCGACGCTGCCACCAAGGCCTTCGCCACCGAGTGGTCCCAGGGCGACCCCATCAACCGTACCAAGGCCATCAACCGCTTGGCCGACTTGTTGGAGGAGAACGCCGAGACCTTCGCCCACATCGAGTCCCTCGACAACGGTAAGTCCTTGGCCAACTCCAGAGGTGACGTTGCCCTTGCCGTTAACTACTTGCGTTCGTGTGCCGGCTGGACCGACAAGATCACGGGCAATGTCGTCGAAGGCGGTGCCCTGCACTTCCAATACACCCGCAGAGAGCCCGTCGGTGTCTGTGGTCAGATCATCCCATGGAACTTCCCTCTCTTGATGGCTTCCTGGAAGTTGGGCCCTGTCTTGGCCACCGGATGTACCACCGTCTTGAAGACTGCTGAGTCCACCCCTCTCTCCGCCTTGTACTTGGCTTCCTTCATCAAGGAGGCTGGTATCCCCGCCGGTGTCGTTAACATCGTTTCCGGTTTCGGTAAGACCGCTGGTGAGGCCATTGCTTCCCACCCCAAGATCAAGAAGGTCGCTTTCACCGGTTCCACCCCAGTCGGTAGACACATCATGAAGGTTGCCGCCGAGTCCAACTTGAAGAAGGTCACCTTAGAATTGGGTGGTAAGTCTGCCAACATTGTCTTCAACGACGCCGACCTTGACCGTGCCATCGGCTCTTTGACCGCCGGTATTTTCTACAACACCGGTGAGGTCTGTTGTGCTGGTTCCAGAGTCTACGTCCAAGAGGAGGTCTTCGACAAGGTCATTGCCAAGTTCAAGGAAGTTGCTGAGGAGGTCAAGATCGGTGACCCATTCGCCGAGGGCCAATTCATGGGTGCCCAAGTCTCCAAGTCCCAATTCGACAAGATCTTGAGATACATTGAGATCGGAAAGGATGAGGGTGCTACTCTTGTCACTGGTGGTGTCAGACACGGTGAGAAGGGTTTCTTCATCAGACCAACCATCTTCTCCAACGTTAGACCAGACATGACCATTCACAGAGAGGAGATCTTCGGTCCTGTTGTCACCTTCTCCAAGTTCAAGACCATCGACGAGGTTGTTGAGGCCGCCAACGACTCTGACTTCGGTTTGGCTGCTGGTGTCCACACCACTGACCTTAACACTGCTTTGAACGTCTCCAAGAGAATCAACGCCGGTACCATCTGGGTTAACACCTACAACGACTTCCACCACATGTTGCCATTCGGTGGTTTCAACACCTCCGGTATTGGTAGAGAGTTGGGTATTGAGGCTTTGGACAACTACACTCAAACCAAGGCCGTGAGAATCGGTGGTTTGTAAATTTGCTTAGGTACTTAAAAACAAAAATATATTCTGAATAACTTTGAAAGAGTTGTAGATCTTGATTCCTTGGAATGCAGAATTTAACTGATGAGTTGAACGCTTGACTCTAGAACTGGCGTTTTGGACTATGTAGATAGCAGAATCCATGGTATTGAGCGTGGAATAGCTCCACCCTCAAATCCATTTGGGTGCAAAATCTAATTTGATTGATTTAAACAAGGCTTAAAATAATATGAATTGTCAAAAGGACTTTAGAAGCATGCGATGGATACGTCTACAGATTTTTGACACATTTGAAGTTCTCTTCGCTTATCTGTCAAAATCGATTGGCAATCCCTCGATCTGCGGATATGGAGTTAAAGACCGGATATCTACTTTTGATTTACCAATTGGTCCAGTCACCGAAAAGCCACTAGTCTATTGTTCCGAGTATAATTTGCGCATTTACCAAGTGTGGCATATCTAGAAACGTTAATAGATTAATTCAATGACACTAAAGATTCAACCAAGTGGAGTGTGGAAGCTTCTAAATCCCAATGTATAGATTTAGACCAGACTTTAAGAATATTTTCTACTGGAAACGTCCATTATAAGTGCAATTATTTCACTATCTTGCAAAAACTTGGAAGAGTCTATCCTTAGCGGCCCAAAGAGGAAACTGTCACCCTCTCATCCCAATATGGCAGCACTAACTAAAGCAATAGTCTTCATATCTACAGTCTTAAAATGTCAAGTACGCTAGAAATATCGAATTCCGTTGCATAATTCCGCTGACACCTCTTCCTCCTCTTAAGTCCAGTCAGAATCCCGTGACACCTGGCCTACACTCGACCACAAAATGCCCGTTTCTTCTTGTTCCCAGTCCAATATATTGAGATTTACTCAATCACGTGTTTACACCTATCCTAGGGCTTGAGCCCTCGATTGAGCTCCCTACTCGCGCTCTACACACTCCCATTTCCTGTCCACGACCTGGATTTGCCCAATTCTCCGTACTGCACAAAGTCTCCCCTTTCACGACCTGCACTCAGCACCTCACCACTAAAAGTTTTTCAGAAAAGTTTTCATACAGTTTTTCAGTTACAAGACCATACTGATATCAGCAAAATGGTATGTTAGACCAGGATGGATTCCCATCCGTGTTGAGTTCACAGTCCACACTTCGTCAAGAGAGTCCCCAGCAACCAACCAGATCGAAAACCGTCCGTTAGATGTGTCATTGAAACCCTATCATTGAAAGAGCTTTCACCTTCAAGGTAGATCAGAACAAGGAGAAAACCACCAGGATCAGGCCCATTATCACAGAACAAGCTTTGGCCATGTCATGCTGTGCATACTACAGCAGAAAGAGACGACTTGATGGAGTCTGCAGTGAACTTCCCCCACCCTAAAACACTACTAACTATCTAGAGTGACGCCATTACCATCAGAACTCGTAAGGTTATTTCCAACCCATTGTTGGCCAGAAGACAATTCGTCATTGACGTCTTGCACCCAAACAGAGCCAACGTCTCCAAGGATGAGTTGCGTGAAAAGTTGGCCGAGATCTACAAGGCTGACAAGGACGCCGTCTCTGTCTTCGACTTCAGAACCCAATTCGGTGGAGGTAAGTCTACTGGTTTCGGTTTGATCTACCAATCCGTTGCCGACGCCAAGAGATTCGAGCCAAACTACAGATTGGTTAGATACGGTCTTGCTACCAAGGCTGAGAAGGCTGCCAGACAACAAAGAAAGCAAAAGAAGAACAGAGACAAGAAGATCTTCGGTACCCAAAAGCGTGCTGCTAAGAGAGCTGCCAAGAGAAACGCCGATTAAACAACGTGATTTCTACTATGTTCTATTCATTTCCTGGTGTCTAATAGTCCGTGGAGTGTAGTAGTTAGCTATTGTTGGGATGCATCTTAATAAATTATGTGTATTATGGGACCTGTAGTGCTCGGACTGGGACTTGTTCCAGGGACTTGCAGCGAATAAATGGTGAAAGGACTTGTCATTAAGGTGAAATTGGGGGGAGGTTCTGTTAAGATTAAGTACGTGGTTTAGCTTGGTCTGTCAAGATTAAGTGTATAGTATTAGCTAGGTATGTCAAGTTTAAGTACGTGGTATTAGCTAGGTCTGTCAAGATTAAGTATGTAGTATTAGTTATCTTCAATAGTTCCATTCCGGCTAAACTGTCTTAAATAGTTCCACTTTGTCCTAGCTGTTATACACATTTGTTCCCTTCTACATACTTAGATGAAATTAGCATATCGATATTGATTGTATGTAATTGAACTCTCGTCATCTATTATTTAGTTTTACCCAAGGGTCAAACAAAATGGTTCCTTTCTGAATGTGCTTTCTTCTATGAGTTAATTATACATATATCATAATCGAACAACGTCTCTCATTACTGGAATATTGAAACCCGTACTTCATGCGTTGATTGCATCTAACTTGACGTCTTGATTCAATGTCCCAAATATCTCTTCTATACAATTACATTCCTTCACTACACATACAGTAGTATTTGTTATAATTACACACGTAACAAATACTACTGTTGATCTAATGTCACTCTCTAGTATAATTAGTACTAGTTGTCATGTCCATTCTATTAATTTCTTGCATCAACGTAGCTTCCTGTAATTCTTTATTCTCTCTCCAGTACTGTAATATTATACGATATTATACTCACAGTACTCTCCATCCAGCCCTATATACGTTAAACTCTACTCACTCCCACTTTTCTCTCACTATTCCCATTTATTGACCATCTCATTCACTGACCATTTCATTCACTGCCCATCTCATACTGACTATCTCATTCACTCACCATCTCATTCACTCACCATCTCATTTCTCATTTATTCGCACCCATTAATTTATCTCTTCTATCTCATCTTTCTTCTTCCATGTCGGAAAGAAAGGCCATCAACAAGTACTACCCACCTGATTATGACCCTAGTCAGGTCAAGAAACGTCGAAAGACTAATGGCGGCACTCCTGATATCAAGATTCGCATGATGGCGCCCTATTCCATGAGATGCCTTAAGTGCAATGAATACATTGCACAACGGCGGTCCTTCAATGCACGCAAAGAAGTCACTAATGAGAAGTATCTCAGCACCAAGATCGTGCGGTTCCACATCTCGTGTCCTCGTTGTAACAACAAGATCACTTTCAAGACCAATCCACAGGTGGCGGGATACACGCCAGAGGAAGGCGCTGTTCGCAACTACGAGCCCAAGACCAAGGCGCCCAAGGCGGAAGAGACGGAGGAAGAGCTCCTCCAGCGTCTCGAAAAGGAAGAGAACGACAACCAGTCGTTCCAAACGTTACAAGAACAGCGGAAGAAGAACCCGTTCTGGCAGAAGTCCGAGTCGTTGAAAACAGCAGAGGGCGACCTTATGGAGAACTTGGAGAAGAAATTGCAGGAACAGCAGCGTCAGCAGATTATTAATGACCAGTTGGAGGAGCTCCACTATCGAAACGTGCAATTGCAGGCCAAGGGCGGCGACGGCGTATTGGCATCTGAAGCCAGGGCCAAGTTGGACCAGGACATCGCCAGGTTGGAGGCCATGAAGCAGGACCTTCATGACGAGGAGGACGAGGAAAGGACCAGAAAGGCGTTTGAGAGGAAGAGAGAGATTAACAGAGGTGAAAAGGGTGAAATTAATAAAGGTGGAAATAATGAGACAGCACATATGGACGAGACTACTAAAGAGGCGCAAAAGGAGAATCCTAGCGATATCATTGCCGAAGAGGTACATGCATCAAAGCCAGTGGAAGTGGAGCGAAAAAGTGTGGACAAGAAGTTCACCATTAAAAAGCCCACCAAAACGATCACAAATATTACGAAAACTGTCACAACTTCCACCAAACTGTTCACGAAAACTCTCACGAAACCTATTGCCGAAACTCATCAACCTTCTACATTATCATCTGCTCTAGGAAATTACTCTTCGGACGAAGAGTGATGTATATTAGTGTACAATAATAGCATTCATCATTCATACTGGAAGTCGGTCAAGGTACCCACAGGGAAACTGGGGGGCTCCACGCTCAAATGGTGGTTCTTCTTGATCTCCTCCAAAATCGGAATCAACTGGTTGACCTGTGCCTTGTCCATGTCTTTCCGACACAAGCAAATACCCTTGACGTAGTCAACGGAACAGTAATAGAACACATTGAGGATGTCGTTCTCCCAAATCTGTGGAATCACCTTCATGGGCTCACTGCAAGTGGCCAAGTCGCTCAAGAACTCAATGGCACTCAAACTGCTGAACAAGTACTCTCTGTCTTTTCTGGTCAACAACGGCTCGAAACTTCCGTAAAGAATGGTGGTGTCTCGGGAAATTGCCTCAGCAAACGACTTGTACTTCTTGGTGGCATTGGGGTCGATCTTCTTGCCGCTTCCTTTGAGGATGTTGGCATATCCAAACCGAATATATGACGAAATGAACGTATCCAACAAGATATTGAATGTCACCTGGTAAATGTCGTACGAAGTGTAGCTTCTAAGTTCCTCCATGACCTCGCTAATGGACTCCACAATCTGTGTCACCATGAACACGGTGTCGTTCTGGGGAGCGGCACTGCCGTCCTCGTACCACGACTTGGTGAAAACCAGCGACAAGGCTGGATATGTGTCGTTAACAGTGATGTCGACGATGTATCTGATGATCTGGGAAATTAATTCTGTACTTGGATTCAACGTGTCTTCGAATGCTTTCATAATACGGTCATGGTAGTTGGCATGCACCTTGTCTTTGTAGAATGGTAAGAACTTGTCCTGCAATCTGTCGGTGTTGAGTTCATAGGTGTTACCAAGAGCAGCCAAGTATTCGATAAAACCAGGCTGGGAAATGGCTGCTGCTTCTTCTGGCGTCATGTTCTCCACGTCAATATTATTCTCCTGTGGTTTCTTCTTGAACATTCGTCTGAGTTTCGTTTCGGTCACCAAGTACTTGTCGTTATTGTAGACTGCCATGTATCTCAAGAACTCTTCCTCAATGATGTTTCTATAGTTATCAATGCGGATATTGTATCCCTTGGACCAGTTTTCAATGACACCTACCAAGATCTTGGAGTAGCCCGAGTCTGCAGCCACGTCTGACTGCTCCTTGAGCATTGTCAATGGCGTCTTGAAATCAGGCAAGACGTACACGTCGGTGTCGACCTCAAGCTGGATGATGTGGTCGTTTGCGTCGTAGTCCTCGATGACCTGGTGGTAGTTGTAGATGTCAGGAGGCGATTCTCTCTCCTGGAACGTGGAGGTCTCTTGTTTGACCAAGTTCTTGTTCCACTCCTCCATCTTGATAGTAATGACCTTGAGGTAGTCCTCCAACACCATGTTCTTCAAGTCCTCGCCAATAATGGACTTCTGGTCCTTCTTGATAAGCGACTTGCGTTTAGAGGCCACGCCGCCCTTTTTCATCGACTTTCTTCTCTCCTCTTCATCTCCCTGTAACTGCGAAATGAACTTGCCGTAATGCGAGTCGTAGGCCAAGATACGCATCAAGTCCTCGGCTGGCGGGTCCGTCTTGATCACGTCCATCGTGAACCTGTGCAACTTGTTGTAGTAGACGTTCTGGATAAACGTGGACACCTCCCAGGTCTGGGGAAACAACGGGCCCAACTTCTCGTTGACAAACAACAATTCGTCCTCCAACCACTCCAAGTTGTCGTACACCGCCATGCGGTCGTGGGAAAAGTGGTCGATACAGCCGCGGAAGGTTTCGTCAAGACTTTCCTGCAACTTGTCGTAGAAGAACTTCTTGTAGTTTCTGCGGCAGCCCCGGAAGTTGGAGTAGTTGGCGGAGCGGAGCTCCTTGGACGAGTTGATGCCGAGGTTCTCCATCAAGGAGAACTTGGTGTCCTCGTTGGTCTCGAACTCGAGCACCTTGATCAACTTGAAGATGAGCTCGAGATTGCCGTCCTTGACGGATTCCGTCAACGAGGTGATGATCTCGACCAAGAGCTCGTCGAAGAGCTTGACGGACTTGCGAATGGGCGCCACAATTCGCTGGATGATCGACTTCAAGTCGTCCGACACCTTGGCCATGTCGAGCTCCAAGTAGTCCTGGAAGTTGCGGGCCTGGGTCAAGAGATAATGGATATTGAAGAAGTTGGTGAGCGGATACACCAAACTCTCTTGGATTGCCTGGGTCTCGGCCTCGATCAACTGGTTGATCGAGTCCAAGAAGCCCTTGAACCGAGCAATGTCGTGGTAGAGGTTCATGACCAAGGCAAGGAACTGGTTGACTTGGGTCATTTTCTTGATGGTGGCGTAGTCCTTGATGTGGGTGATGGAATCGTCATAGATCTGGTTGATGCTGCTGATGTTCAGCTTGATGGAATTGAGCTTGAGTGATGCGTTGTTGAGGCGGGTCAAGTTGGCCATGATGGAGTCGATATGGATCTGAGTGGTGGACGAGAGCTTCAAGTCAATTGATGCTTTTTCCTTGATGAACTGCTGCCGGAGTGCGGCCACCTTGACCAAGTCGTCCTCCACCTTGATGAGGTTGGCGATCTTGGAGAGGGCAATGTCCGACATGTGTTGTAAATGGTTTTGGTAAAATAAGTTTATTGAATTTGAGGTCAGTGAGTGCGGAAATCAATGAGGGAATATTGGGAGGTGGGGGATAAAGGAGTGTGATATATGGGGATTTGGGGTATGGGTCAGATTCTATGGAGAATTTGGGATGCAGTGGTGTAATTTGGAGTGATTTTGGCCGATTTTGGTGGATCTAGATGTGGGTGTATCCGTTTGTATACGATCTACAGAGTGTCATGTTGAGAGAAATTGAAATACAGCCAGAGATGGGTCTATGTAGATGAAATAGATAAATAGATAGGTTTATGACATTGGTAACGGAGTCTTGGATCTACTGAGTCTATAGCACTCGAGAATTCTACATAGGTAGACATTAATTCTATGATTTAGGTGAATATTTATGAGGATTCTTCACAACTTAAGCGAGCTATTGTCAATTCTTCTCAATTTAGGCACTATTTTAAATACATTTTCCAAGTAGGTAAGAATGTATTCTTAGAAATACGAAAGATCTTGTGTGTTCCTACGTCCTACAATTTGGGAAGTCTTTGTTCTTCCTTCCACAACTATTAGTCTATTTATCTCTCCTTCCATATCGCTACTTCCATGCTTCATATCTACAACTATCTTCTACATCTTGCCTCTAAAGTATTCGTATATTCAGAAACCGATCTGGTTCCCCAGATCAATGCCTGTGACGTGTCGCTTCATTCAGCTCAATGCAAACTTGCATTCCATCGACACGTATTGCAACCTACTTCATTTTTCTCTAGGTTTGCTTATTGCTTTTCCAGCATCAGCTTTTGCTTCTGCTTCCTCTCCTCAATTGTGTCCTCCGCGCTTCGAAGAGCCCTGGTTGTTAAACCTCCTCCCATTTCCATGATGATGATGGTTGTAGTTGTGGTGGTTTCCACCTGAGTATGGATTACCTCCTCCCATCATCATGTTTCCATTAACTGGACTGCCGCCTGGAACAAATCCCCCAGGTGGAGGCATAAATCCGCCAGGTGGCAAGAACTGTTGGTCACCTCCAGGGTACATTGGAACCGGTGGCTGGCCCGGAGGAACTCCTCCAGAAAATTGCTGTTGGTACATCATGGCAGCATGGAACTGTTGCTGCTGTTGGAAGTGAATCGCCGCAGCAACAGCTTGTTGTTGCTGTTGGTTGGACATTGGGAACTTACCGTTTGGTGCTGGATACCCTGCCAGTATTGCTGGATTACCCATCAAAGGACTGGCCATAAACTGCGACGAAGGTATTATAACGCCCGGTCCACCCTTGTTTAGTGACTGGATAGATGGGAACAATTTGTCATGTGTGTCATCAAAGTTAGAATCCCAGGTTGGAGGGGTCTTGAATGTTTTCTCAAAGAAAACAGGTCCCTTCACGCCCTTAGCTTCGTTCGTCTTCTTGCATGTGATGAACAAATTGAAAGCAAACTTAAACTCTGCCGCCTTCTTCTCTTGGCTCTCCTTGGTGGGAATCTTGTCAGCGCCACCAAAGAACTCGGCTGGCGAGATTTGGTGGTGCCTTCTTGAAGGTCCGTTGCTTGGGCCGTTCGATCCCGATCCAGAGTACGGTCTCGAATTGTTCATTCTTGGTGAAGGGTTGTTGGAAGGTCTGTGGAAGTTTGCTTTGGGTGGGTTAGGCGACATTTGCACGTGCTTGTTGGAAGGAGTAAATGCCACCGCCTTAGGATTCAACTTGAAAGCCGGCTTGGTGGGCTCTGGCTTCTTCTTTTGGCCCTGCACTTGTTGAGAGATCGCTTGGGCAGCTTGCTGTGCGGCCTGTTCCTTTTTCTGTTTATTGCGTTGGGTTTCTTGTTGCTTCTTCAAGATTTCGTCTTGCTTCAATTTGTCCTTGGAAAGAATTGGCAACAAATCTGTTGGCATCTTGTGGGGGATCTTGAAGTTGGCACTGAACTCGCGCAAAGAGTTGATCTCACTCTGGGCATTCAATCTGAACGATTCGTTGTGCTGAGAAACCTGGGGCTTCGCAGGAATCGAGTCGGGCTTTGGAAGAGGCTGTTTGGCTGCAGCCGTAGACGCAGGGTTTTTAGAAGTGGCATTGGGCTCCAGGCCCTCCTTGGAGGGTTCTGAGGTGCCTTCTGCCGCGGGGACATGGGGCACGGGGGGAGTGCTGGTGCCGGACTTGGTGTAGGAGGTGGCGGAGCTGGAAATGATGGCGGGGTCATCGTGGTACTGCGCTGCTCTTTGTCTTGGGGGTAAGTACGTTCCAGGCGACGCAGCACGGATGGTGCTGCTGGCGTCGCTGGAGAGGGTGGCACTTCTCAATGCGGCCATCAACTCGTCGCCTCTTCTGTCCACACCTGAATACTTGTCCTCTTCGTCCATGCCGCTGTCGTCGACGGCCTGGCCTCTCTCCTCCAAGATGTGGCGGTCGGAAGTGGCCAGGCCTTCGATCTCCTTGGCCAAGCGGTCGGCGCGGGCCAACTTCTCGTGGTAGTCGGGAGCCTGCTTGTTGATTCGCGTGGTGTAGAGGTGCTCGTCGTAGGAAGCCTCGACGCCGAACTTCTCCTCATTGACCTTGAACTGGTCCCACAGGCCGGAGCCGAAGTCGTCCAACGCCAACGCAGGATTTTTGGCCGAGTCCTCGTCGGGGACCCACCGCTGCAACTCGCGCTCACGCATCTGGAAGCGGCCCGAGATGTCGGCGTCGGTCTTGAAGTCCTGGGGCGGTGCGGCATGCACCGCGGCGGCCTTGTCGTTCAAGTCGACATCGGCCACCTCCAAGTCGATCAAGTCCTTGGCCTTGATCACGAGCTTGCTGGGGAGGTCCTTGTCGTCGTCCACATTGCTCTTTTCCGCGAGCAACCCGCGGGTCAAAAGACGGGGGTTCTGGAGCACCACCGACAACGGCGCGTTGCCGGAGACGCCGACGTCGCCGGCCACGAGGAGGCCCTGGTAGCGGGACCCGTTGGCGATCTTGGCAATGACGCGTTTCCCGGCGGCCTTGGCCACGAGATACACCAAGCGGTCGGTGCCCTCGTCGGCGGCGGCAACGCCGCCGTTGGCGCCACCGTAGCGAGAGTTGGACCGGCGGTGGCCGTTCTTTCCGCCGTTTCCACGGGAGATGTTCTGGCCCTTCATCTGGTCACTGGCGTTGGCCAATGGGCAGCAGGACGGGCGGGTGTTGTTGACAGCGCCGCCTTGTAGGGAGGGAACGGAGAGGGCTGGAGAAGCGGAGGAAACTGGCAGGAACCCGTATTCGATCAATCACGCAGGGGCTACTGAGAGTCTGCGCTGCTTGTTACCTCCAGACACTGTGGCCAACGTCCAATGGGGGTGGGAGGACAAAGGAGGGTGTTGTAAATGATTGATTTTAGAAAAATTGATTTCTCCACGTCTGGTGCGAGGGGAGAAAGGAAGAAGGAGGAGGAGGAGGAGGAGGAGGAGGAAAGAAGGAAGGAAGAAGGAAGGAGATGAAGTTAGTTGAAATGATGATTATATACTTGGTTGGTCTGTTGTGTAATTGTTGTTGAGATAATATGATATGTTGTATAATTCTGTTGGTATATTTCTGTTGCTTATAGATCTGGGTGTGATTGATACAGGCTGTGTGAGCAGTAGTCGTGTAGTGGTGTGGTGGTAAGACGGGCAGAAAGAGAGAAAGAAGGATATGAAGAGAGAAGGAAATGAAGAGAGGGAGGAGTAGAGGAGGAGTAGAGGAAGTGAATGATACTACGTATATATATGTGTGTGTGTGCGTGTGTGTGTGTGTGTTGGAATCTTCTCTCTGCTGTATCTACGTTGTTTCTTTCTACGCTTGGTTGATCTAGATCTAGGCTGGTTGCTGACGCGGTCTCGCTAGAAAGCTCGCTACTTGGCGTTGTGGCGCTGGAACTGAACTGCCGAATCGGACCCTGGTACTAGACACAGTACACAGTATGTGTAAGAAATGAATGAAGGGCTCGGAATGAAGTCGAGGTTGGCTTAGGAAATGAAGTACAAGCCATGAAGAAAGAGTTTCTCTTTCTTTTCTTGTGGAGATTTGTACCTGGTAATGTTATTCTTGTTCGCTGATCTTTCTGATATTGTCTCATACACAATCCCCTGACATCCTATTGTGAGTATTCACACTTATTATTGTCACTACTCACTTCTTTGGGTATAATGTCTCACTTCGGTCTTTCATTACACTTTTGACTATTCTCTTATTCTTACTCTGTGAACATTCTACTATAAGCATTAATGTCACAACTACCATTATTACTCACTACTTTCTTCACTACTCACTACTTTCTTCATTACTTTTCTATCTTCATTACTTTTCTAACTTCTTTACTTTCATTGCTCTTCTATCTCTTTTACGATTATCATGTATTGTCATTGGCCTCGTTCTACTAAATAAATATTGCCTCATACCTCGGTGCCCGGAATTGCGCTTGCAATCCTTGCATTTGCTCTCAACGGTGTCTCAAATCGCCGAACGTGGCTCAGAATAGTAGATCATTTGGTCTGGATCGAGCTCAACAGTCGAATAAGTCCTGGTGCATGCAGATGGAGGGTTTGGAACCAGGGAGTGGTGTTTCATAGATTCTAAATAGGCTAATTGAATCTGATAACTAGTCATACAATCAATCTAGTCATACAATCTAGTCATACAATCAGTCTAGTCTTAGAATCAGAGAACTAGCCATTGAAATAGTCAATAATTGTTCTGGACCGCTGATTCCAGTCCTTGGTCCGTTAACTAGTCCTCTGAAACCAGCTGTTGAATTTTCGATTCTGATCACTTGATGGTAGTGCATTGACTCGAGCATTCTAGCCCGTTAACTAGTCCCCAGAATCTAGTCCCAAATTTTGGTCAGTTGATTCCACTCCATCGTCCTCCATCTCTAGCCTCTGGTTTCTTGGCTTTCACCTAACAGCAGATTCCGGTAAATCCTAACCCAATATCCACGCTCTCCACCACAGAGCCCCAGTACAACATCACAAACTCCTTGACAAACTCGATGTCCTGTGCATAGTACGGATCGAGTTCCATGTCCACCACGTCCTCGTACGTGAGCTCTAAGTTGATCTTGTTATTGGAGGTCAACGACGAGAAGAGCGACGCATCGTCGTCCCGAGTATCGACAATGCCTGTGTCTTGTTTCTGGTCCTCCAACTGTTCGACCACGATCTCGTTGATCAAGACTATCCATTTCTTGGTGAGACTGTGGAAATAGCCCACGATGTTAACCAACTGCAAGAAGTCCACACTTCCTTGGCTGTTATCGCTGCTGCTGACAGCCTTGTTATGTGAATTGTTCACCACTTGTCCAGCACTGGCAAACCACGAGAACGCAGACCAAATGGACTCACGCCACGAAACGGCCTGGGTGACATCACTGAGCCACCACGAAGGCTCGTCAAGCACCTCCTCGTCGTAATTGTCCAACGAGGATGACGATATCTTGGTGTGCACCGAATTGAGGTCGTCGGTGGAAATATTTGAAAAATTGGTGAATTGGCGGGACAACTCGTTGGACGCCGCAGGCCCAAGCTTGTGGAGCTCGTTGTGGATGGCCTTGAACTTGTGGTAGTCCCGCACGGTGGCCCGAAGGGCCTTTTTAGCGTCCAAAGGCACGGACACATCTGCAGCATTGTAGGCAGCCGGATGTTCGTGGTTCTCGTCATTCACCACCACGGCGATGTCGAACACGTTCTTCTGGTAGAGGAGGATGTCATCGTTGGTGGAACCCACGTACGCCCTGGTCTCCAAAAGCGGTCCCTCCAAGTCGGGCAAACCGACGTTGTAGATGGGCTGGGAGTACGAGGTCTTCTTCTCGTCCTTGGAAACGGTGTCCAAGTTCTGCGGAATGACCGTCAAAAGCGCGAGAATGTAGGAGAATGCGTGCACCGTGCCGTAGTCGGGGCTGGTGGCATGGTTTCTGTTGAAGAACATGATGCGCTTGCGCAAGAGCGTCTGCTTGAAAAGCACAAGCACCAACGGGCCAAACAAGTCGACAAAGTGGGGCAACGTGGTCAATAGATGGTGGTTGATGTTGGGCTGTGATGGCGCCACGCCCAAGAAGTCGGTGGTGCTGGTGATCTTGTCGTAAAGAGAGGCGAACCCCTGGAAGTCCTGGTACTGTTCCTGGCGGAGAAAGCGCACGAGTGTTTTGTCCAAGTCATCGGTGTACTCCCAACCCGTGTTGACAAACTCGTTGGGCTTCCAATCAGCGCCCCTGGTGCCGGGGTCACAGAGTACACCAACGGTGTACATGTGCACGGTAGAACGGTCAATTTCGCCGGAATCGTCACCGTTTTCGCCGGAGATGTGCTGGCGGAACTGACTGGTGCCGTAGTAGAGCTTGCCGCCGTGAAAATGGCTCAATAACACCGTGGCTTTCCTGTGGTCGTGGATACCAGAAGGTAAGGACTTGTAGTCCAAACCGTCTAAAGAGAGGTCTGGAACCAGCGTTTTGGACCACACGAGCTTGTAGCCAGTCCGCACGTCGAACTGGGCAACAAACAAGGCCACAGGCCTTGAGGGCAGGTATCTTTCGGGCATAAGCAAAGAAAAGGAACAGTGAATTGAAAGGAACAGTAAGTAATAGATTCGCAGTTAATTCGCAGTCTCGAATAATTACATATAATTGAAGAGAGTACACGATACGATGGACCCCAGAATCCGGCAGTTGTACCGCAATTTGTTGTACATGGGCCGGGAGTACCCTGCCCAATCGGGAGGGTACGCCAAGTTCCGGAGCCAATTGAAGCGAAGCTTCCAGAACACAGTGGTGGAAAGTGAAGAGGACATGGAAAATGCGATGAAGAAAGGTGAATATGTGGTCAAGGAGTTGGAGGCGTTGTACTTTCTACTGCGGTACCGCGAGATGCGGAGGCGGTATGGATAGGAAGAGAAGAATTGTTAGTAATTGAGATATTGAGATGAAGTGAAGTTAATTGATGATAATACTAATAATTGAGATAATTGAGATAATTAAAGATCAGAGACAGTCATAAAAGAGATGAATACACTACATTCCTTAGGAAGAACCGTGGGCATTCAAAGCTGCTAAGTTCAATGTTACATTTTACATTTATTAGAAGAAGTCAATGGAACAGTTAGCTTTGATTACAAAAGTATTTGTTTCGGGCCATCTGGAAAATTAAATAAATTTAGAGCTCAATTGCATTGAAAATCTTCAATGCGTCCAATTGACAGTTTCAATGGATATTAGCTTCAAGTGAATTGAAATGATTCAATCCTCAAAACCTTCGATGGCTTTACAAGCTACAATATCAATTGGCATGTTCAGCGTAATAGGACAAGACCAGTGCAAAGGGATGTTATGATGTTATATTCATTCTTTCATCGAGATGACTTCATAGGTATTCTGTCATCTGAGCAGAGCAGTTTCACGATTTCTATCCACAGGCCCAAAGTTAAGTATATTGGAACTTGGGTTTTTACTTTTAATTCAAATCAATCTCCTGGTATCAAGAGATTGTGCAGTGACCAGTAATGTATTGATTATTGCATTGGTGGAGATTATAGGCCGAGTGGTTCTGTGAGTCCTTGAATATGATGACTGGGCGGGAACTGGTCACTTTCTCCACAAATTAACACATACTGTAATTTCCAGATTTGACCCAATATAAAATTAATAATGAGTAGTCTCCATGAGTAGTCCCAGCATTGCATTGAAATAAGAAGTCTTAACATTCAATCAGAAGTTCAACGAAATAAAAGGCTCTATAATTGATAACTAGTCTCGTTGAATTAATCTCGTTGAATTAATCTCGTTGAAATAGTCTCAATAAATAATCTCATTGAATTAATCTCATTGAATTAGTCTCGTTGAATTAATCGTATCATAGTATTCTCGTTGAATTAATCTCGTTGAATTAATCGCATTGAATTAATCTCATTGAATTAGTCTCATTGAATTAGTCTCGTTGAATTAACTCATTGAATTGGTCCTTTTTGATAGTCCTCCTTTGTGACTGGTCACCGTTTTCACCTCCTCTCCTTCCCCTCCTCTACATCTGTTCTCTCAATGTGTATTAATATTACCTACGCTCTCACCCGCAAAACAAAGTTCACCACCACAGCCACCAACAAAAACACACACAACATGGTGGGGCCAAATCTGTCGTCATAAGGTCCAGACCCTCTCAATCTGATGGCCTTGGCTCTCCAGTGGTAAGTGATCAATGCATAAACCATCGTCAACATGGCAATAAACGTGAACAAACCGGCAGATATTCTGCCTACCGAGTCTCCGAAGTTCAACAAACCCACACCCAAGGACCCCAAGATGACGGTGAAGTTCAACCACGAAAGGAAGGTTCTCTCATTGGCAAAGAACACCTTGGGCTCGACACGAGCAGGCAATGCAATTCTCTTGGTGTTGGAAGACATGGAAGTATGGCGCTGGTAAAAGGGCCGACGTAGGGAAATATAACTAGAGATTGGGGTTATTAGATTGGGGTACTACACGTGGGGGGTGCGTGCAGGAGCCGATGAGGAAGGTGGAGGAAGGAGAGAGAGGTGGGTTTTCGAGGGCGTGGAGAGGTGCAAATGGGAAGATAAGTAGATGGAAGGAGAGGTCGAGATCAGGGCTTGTATGTTACGAAGTTTGACGCCAATCGGCCAGCTGGTTGTGCTTTTGGCGGGATGTTTCCTGGAACTGGAAGTAGCCCTATCGCACTAATAATTCCAGTGAGTGTGAACTTCTAGAGAGATGGAAAAGAGGGCTAGTATGGGGAAAATTGCGGCTTTTGAGGATATGGACTTGTACGGGTTGATCTTGTGGTTCCAACGGTCCCATTTCCCGCTCGGTACCGCCACTTTTGGTGCTTTTACATCGGCTTTTCAGCCTATAGGTTCGTCAAATTCCGCTACATGCAGGGTGCATTTGGTGTTATATCAGCCGTATTAGGACAGAGCGGACATGAAGCGGAAAATAGGAAGGAGAGGGAATTTCCATAATAGAAGAAGTGATAGAAGTGAGACAGTGAGATTATTTTGAATAGTGGGAATTTCCCTTTGTGTGGACACCCGACACCCTCGCGTATAGGGACGTACGTCACTAATCAAGAGACTCCACTGGGTATTGAGACGAACGCTTTGCATGTCTTCCCGTCATGAATCGTTATCTCTGCAGTAACTGTGGGTTGTTGCTTACGTAATCAATCCCATCAATGCTATTGGGCATAGCTCCATAGTGCTTCACCAATGAAACTAGACGAAGATCCTCCTTCTATATGACGGTCTCTGTTTTTTATGCTTACTTCTGCATTTCTTGCTTTTTCCACATATTTTCACTTTTCGTGCAATATTTCTATAATTTCCTCAACTCGACTTCCGAATTGATTCCAACACGGGAAAAAGAAAAAGGGATACATATTATACACTTAGCAAGTCCGGTCCAGTCCAGTCCAGTCCAGTCCAGTCCAGTCCAATAACAGCATTTCCATTCAACATTTCACTTTTGTTTCTCGTCTTTTTCTCTTCTTCTTTCTTCCTCTCTCATATTTCATATATTTCTTTACTTGGACCCTCAAGTTGTAGCTCTTTCCAAAACTACACGTAAATCGCTTCACTAGCTCAGTTGGCAGAGCGTCAGTCTCATAGCAATCTGTTGTGTCATCTGAAGGTCGACAGTTCGAACCTGCCGTGGAGCATTTACTTTTTCCACTTTGTCTTTTTGTCGCGCCTGCCTATATGCAGGCACGACATATACTTTTGTAAACAACTTAAACCAAGACGCGATACACAACCACCATTTATAGTCCCCCCGTTCCTTTACTTTCCCACTTCAACGTTCCTTTTGCATAGAATCGTCTTTGCGACCTTACAGGCTTCCGTTTCCTCCAATTCCCGTCGTTCTAGCCCTCCGGAAAGCCCCATTCATGAGCAATGTCATATAAACTAACCAGGTCTCCAATGGAGCCATTACAAGATTCTGGTAGTCACAAGCGACATTTTGCCAATGACGACGACAACACGTTTCTTCCCCCGGCTCTCAGCTCCTACAGCATTGCATTACTCAACGACAGAACCAAGGCGTCGCCTGGTAACACCAAAAACAGCGACCTCAGTCACAACGTCACAGGCATATACGAGTTGGACTTTCCCCAACTGCGGCCCAGTGCGTTGAAGAGCCGGCTCTCGGTCCATTTCAAGGAGTCGGAACGAGAATCGCCGTTCCAGGCCAAAGAGACCAAGGAAAAGCCTCGAGACACGCATCCACAAGAGGCCAATACTTCAGCATCGTCGTTCCACTCGTCCTTTCAGGAGACGCAAAACCCCCACAACTCACACAACTCCTTCAATCATAGCATTTACACCCAAAACACCCACTCAGAAGACGACTTGATGGACGGCGTGTCGTCTCCTCACAACATAGCATTCAAGACCCCCGCCACCACTCCTGGAAGTGCCATCGTCTCTAGCGAAGAAGGGTCCACGCCCTCCTCTAACGTCCACACCATCAAGCGGATACGTGGAACGCGCAGATTCGGCAAGATGTTGGGTCCTCCCAAGCGAGCATCGCGTTTAAGCGAGAACTACGGCAGAGCAGACCCAGAAGCCGATCTCAATGTTCCCTCCACTGAAATATTACCAACAGATACGGCCCCACCGGTATTTTCACTCGAGAAATTCTCTCCAAAACAGCCCGATGTCGTTGATACTGGTAACCACAACTACTCGTTCCCTGCCGAAGAGGACGCCAAATCCAACAACTCACTGTTCAAGGAACTTGATTTTATAGCCAAGAGCAAAGAAATTGAAATCAGAAGACGAATTGAAGAACAAAAAAGCTTGAACGAGCTCCAGCTTCAGTTAAATCCAAAAATCAAGGACTCCCCAGTACAATTCGAACCGGAGAATTACGCAGAGGCAGGGGTCAAACCATTTTCCGTCATGAAAGACCAAGACAACGACTTGAACTTGAACCTAGTGCATTCCCCAAAGCAACAGGACAGAGTCCCATTGCATGACATACCAGTTAATTCTTTCAATTCAATCGAACTTGAAAGCTTTAGAAAACCCAAGATCCCCAGGATAAGGAAAGAAAGTGCACACAACAGCTTCAAATCCAGAACCGAAGTTGAAGATAACAACTACAACCCGAAAAAGAATGGCAACAACGTGGTGGGAAGTCAGGAATTTCCTCAAGCAAGACCATCAGTGGTTGAGCCAAGTCATCCGCCACCAAGGTCAGAAGAAGCCAAAAAGAAATGCATCATCATTAACGGAAACCAATACGAGAAGCTTGAACTCCTTGGTAGAGGTGGTACGTCAAAGGTTTACAAGGTAAAGGCACACGCCAATAATAGACTTTATGCGATCAAGAAGGTTACCTTTGACCAGTTTGATGATGCCTGCGTTCGTGGTTTCAAAGGCGAAATTGACTTGTTGCTAAAACTCAAGCACGCGGATAGAGTTGTCAAGCTTGTTGACCACGCCATAGGAGATGGATCGATCTATTTGGTGATGGAGTGTGGTGATATTGATTTGGCCCACGTCTTTCAAACCAAATTGAGCATGAACAACCCCATGGATTTGCATTTCGTTAAATATTATTCCATTGAAATTCTTAAATGCGTGAAAGCAGTGCATGAGGCAGGAATTGTCCACAGTGACTTGAAGCCTGCCAATTTCTTATTTGTCAGAGGAATCTTGAAGATTATCGATTTTGGAATTGCAAATGCAGTTCCCGATCACACCGCCAATATTTACAGAGAATCACAGATAGGAACCCCCAATTATATGGCACCCGAAGCATTGGTGGAAGTAAACCAAACGTTCCCTGGATTACCAATTGCTGATGGCAACAGTCAAAGTTCTCAACGAAATACTTGGAAAGTCGGAAAACCGTCAGATGTGTGGTCTTGTGGTTGCATTGTGTATCAAATGATATACGGAAAGCCTCCATACGGAGGATACTCGGGAAACCAGAGAATAATGGCCATTATGAACCCACAGGTCAAAATCACGTTTCCTTCGAAAGGTATCGGGGGAATCCAAGTGCCACAGAGTGCCGTTGATTTAATGCAAAACTGTTTGGCCAGGAATCCCAATGAAAGGTGGACCATCGATCAATGCATTAATAGTGACTTCTTGAAGCCTAAGATCGTGAGTGAGAGCTTCATTAGGGATTTGGTCCATCTGGCAGTGAATTACGGTTACAATAAGAGAATCAATGGCGGTGGACCTATGAGTACAGATGTGTACGACACATTGGTTGACTCAGTTTTAAAGCAAATAGAAAACTTGAATTACGGGTAAATAGATAATACATTAGAGCAGATACGTAATAATATTATGTGGATTAATTACAAAGTGTAATTATTATAATCTTGCAATAATCATGGTACTTTAATTCATAGAAGGTAACTAAAGTGTAATTCTCTTTAAATTATTCAGTTTTAATTTTGATAGACTTATTTCATACATTATTATCATTTTCATAGAGTTGATACGTCCTACATTGATTCTTTCTTTTGTTTATCGTGAACTTTTACGTCATATTTGCATGTACTGGCTCTAACGGGGGCCCAACTTTTCTAACACTCTTGGTCCTTGTTCCTCCCACTCTTGCTTGGAAATCCACATGTGCTCCTTATCCGCCATGATGTTGGCCAACACAGCACCACCAATGAAGACCATGTGTCTTCTTCTGGGAGGGTCCTCGATTCTGACCTTGAATTTGTCCAATCTGGAGGCGTCGCCCTTCAACACCTTGGTCAACCACTGTTGCTTCAATTCCTTTTCTAATCTGGAAGGCAAGCCCGGGTACATGGAGGAACCACCGGACAAGACGATGGCCTTGAACAAAGACGACCTGATGTCCACATCGGCACTTTGGATAGTATTGAATAATGTTTCGCCAACTCCGGGTTGTTCAACATCAACTAAATGAGGCTGGAATAAACACTCTGGGGCCTCGAATCTCTCGGAACCCACCTTGATGACTCTGCCGTCAGGCAACTCGTACGACTCGACCAAGGTGGTGGTTTCCTGGGCCAACTTGGTGTCCAAGTCCAAGTCGTATGACACGTAACATAACTTCTCCTTGATCTGGCGCACGGTCTCGAAGTCGGCGGTTCTGTTGAATGCATAGCCCCGACGCAACAAGAGGTTGATCAAGTTTCTGGTGACGTCTCTGCCGGCGACGTCCAATCTGCGGGTCAAGTGGTTCAACACCACCGACTCGTACACTGGCACAATATGGGTCACACCGTCTCCGGAGTCGACCACCACTCCGGAACTCAAGCCCTGGGCGTACAACGCCAACACGGCCTGGATGGCCACGTACACGCCGCCAAATTGGTACTTTTCGAACATGACGTTGCACATGGTCTCTCTGTTCTTCAACGGGTTCATGGGAGGCTCGGTCAACAACACCTTCTCGCCCTGGGTGGGCTGCTTCAACTTCTCGTAGAACGCGTAGTCCCACAAGTGCTCCATGTCCTCCCAGTTCTTGATGATACCGTTTTCCATGGGGTAGCTGATCTGGAGCAACGATCTGACATCACTGGCCTCACTGCCACACATGATGTCCTTGATCTCGATGTCGGATGGAAGGAGGATGTTTCTTTCTTCGGCCCGCAAAATGGGTCTTCCGACGATGGAGGGGAAGGTGTAGTCAGGGAAATTGGTTCCTGCCCTTCCGATCTTGACGAATCCCGTACCTTGGTCGAGAACTGCGGTTAGTATGGATAGAAATAAGGGGAGACCCCGGAAATCGGCGAAGTAGACAAATCAGGCACCACTGTTGCACTGGAACTACCGAATTGAGCTGATTTGGGCGTTCTGGGCCGTCTGGCTCGCCGCTGGCGTTGGGTGTCGGTGGAGTAGATGTGAACTTTTAAAGTGCAATAAGTCTGCCAGTATCAGTGCTAAAACGGCCGTTTTTGGTACTAGCGGAAGCGCTTCGACAAGAGGAGCCCGATGCAGGTGTCAACATACCAATTGGTTGGCCACTCATGTTTGATTGATGTGGAATAGGTGCGGTTTGAGTTTAACAGGCGCTCGCTTTACATGGTGAAGATGGGGCGCGCACGACCCGGACTACACTACGAAGACAGGCATTAACACTAGTGTCTATTGTGGGGCAGCCGGAAGCTTGGATGCAAAGGTAAGGTAGGAAGTGTGGCTCTTGACCTCGGACTCGATTTTGGTGACGTTTCTCCACACAAATTGCTCGTCTCCCTCTCTAATCCGGATACCCTTACCGAACGGATTGAAGCCTTTGCCGAGATTCTGGAACTTGGAGGGCTCCGCCGCCTCTGCTGGCTCCGGCAGCACCTCGGCGTGGTCCCGCTTTTCGCCCACGACCTTGGCGTGGCGGCGGTTTTCGATGCCCTGATTTTTTCTCGACTGAATATCTTTCAATCTCTTGACCACGTCTTTGATGTCCCGGACCATGTCCTTACGGGCCTCCCAGCGGCGGCCGGCGACCTCGACCATCTCGATGTTGATCCAGCCATGCGCCTCCAAGGCCTGGACCGTCTTGGTCACCTGCTCGATGCACGGCGAGAAGCAACAGATGCCCACTGCTTGCGTAGAACTTATGACCTTGGGGAGGTGGGGAATGGCAGACCACGGCGCTGGAAGGTCGAGGAACACCACCTCGCCGTCAATGGCCGGGCCGAAGTCCTGGGGGACGTCTATCTCGAACCCATCGTTGCACACGTCACGATGGGTGATATGGGTATTCACCAAGCCATGGCCCTCCAACTCCTTCTTGGCCTCCAAGTAACGGGGCTCGTGGAATTCGTAGGTGAAAAGACGTCCGTCCAAGCCGATAGCACGGGCAAACGAGTGGGAAAAGGATGCAGAACCGGTACCTGCCTCGATCACTCTGGTTCCAGAAGTCACCTTCAATCTTTGCATAATGTAGGAGGAGTCGGGCGTATAGACGATCTGGGTCCGGTGGGGCAACGAGAGGGTCCACATTTCCGGCGTGGGATGCAACAAATGGATGAAACCGTGGTCGTTGATGCCTGCCATCTGTTCTCCATAACGAAGTCCGATCATCTTGTCGTGCTCATAATGGCCGTATCTGGTGTTCAACTGGGCTCCTTTGGTCACGGTGACCGGCTTGATGTTGCCTCTGCTGATGAAGGCAAGCACCAAGTCGCCCTCTTCGATCACGTCCTTGTACTTGAAGAAAGACATGGTGATGAAGATTTCTCAGATGCGTGCATATAGCGAGATGAGATGGCAGTGGTGAATGGAGTGTGGGGGGAAAGAAAGGGAGAAGTCACGGGGTCGCAGAGTCCGGTGACATGCGGTGACATGCGGTGACATGCAGGAGACTGCGAAGGGGATTTTGGGGTGCAAAAAACCGGCGTTTTGGCCAATCAGATGGTTGGATGGGATGAGATTGGTGGAAATATGGAGAAAGTGAAAAATTAATGTTTACACTTCGTGGGTGGAATCAGATGGACTAGATGAGATTGAAGAGGAGAAGAGTAGAGTGATTTGGGTCTGAAACAAGAAATTTAGCAATGGAGCAGGCCAGAAAGTGAGGATTGAGGTAGATATAATTTGTCCAATTAATTCATTTAAAATGATAGAGACTTTACAAATCCAGAATCGATGGTACTATCGATACAAGATAGCCTCGGGCAACATGTTCACATAAGTTTTTCGTTGGTTTAATTTAATTCCTGCCTCTACACGAATAAAAACCAGACCATGACAAAAGTGCCAGAAGTTATCGAAATAAAATATCAAAAATCAACCGAACTAGCCCAATCACCAGAATACCATCACCTTCATTGACTATCCCCCCATTTACATTTCTTTATTTAATTTTAACAATTTCTACCACCTATTTCACCACTTGACCTCTTCTCAATTTACATAAAACACCACAAGTAAAATGTAATTCGTGAAAAAATACAACGTCAGCACATCAATAATCAGCACATCAGTCAACACAGCAGTTCTATTCCCCACTTCTCCCGTCACACCCCCCTTACTTCCTTCCTCTTCTTGTCCACTTCCTTTCTGGTCGTGCGCACTTCACCAATATCGAAAACTTTTACCAAAAACCAACGCCTTAATACTACACCATGTCTGCTTCCCCTCCACAACCACAACAGCAGCAGGCTGCTCAATCGTCCGATTCCATAGGCCCCAATGTCGAGGACTTGTATTTGGAATCATACACCTTCACAACCGCTGCTGCCATCGTGGGATCTGTCGACAGGAAAACATTCGTGTTGTTAAAAGACGGCAGGAATATCTTCGGAATATTGAGAACGTTCGATCAATTTGCCAACTTGGTGTTTCAGGACGCCGTGGAACGGATCTACTTGAAGGACCACAACAACAGCAGCAAGGGCCCAGCCCGCTTTGCTGAAGCGTACCGTGGCGTGTTCATGGTCAGAGGAGAGAACGTGGTGATGATGGGCGAACTCGACATCGACAGAGAGGACGACCATCTCGAGCAGTTGGAGCAGATTCCGTTCGAGGTGGCTGAGGCCGAGTTGAAGCAGGTGCATGCCCAAACCATTGCCACCGAGAAGGAGAGAGGAAAGAAGTTGCTTGCCAAGGGCCTCATCAACGACTTCACCAAGGCGGATTTGTACTAGCCAGGCTGGTGCTACTTGTATAATATAACGAGCTCACGTGTCTCCGAAGTGTAGAAATAGCCAAGTGCAACGTCACAATTGAACTTAATCATCAGTGACATTGGCTTCAATTTTTGGAATTGAGGCAATTGGTGATCCAGGAACCACTAAAATGGATTGACTCCAATTGACAAACACTAATACTTGCCCCTTTCTTAGAAGCCATAAGGTTGAAAAGTATCTGTACTTAGGAATTGATTGCAAAGCAGTCAATTTAAATACTCTAATGTGCATAATAGACTGAACGGTACATACATACAATTGCAGTAAATTAATATTTTGGAATTCACAAATTACTGAGTAAGTGTACCTGAAGAATTGAATTGCAGGCAGGAAAAATATTGCCAGTCCAATTGACTGAATGTACTGTTAATATGTACTAATCGATTGAATGCACCTCTTAAAATGCACTAAAATTGCAGTAAATTAAGTTTTCGAATTACTTTATTTGAGTCCTGGTATTTTTATTAATTGAATAAACCACAGTTCCCCAATATTCACTCAAAATTCACTCTTTTAATTCTACATTTCATTGATCTTATTCATTTATTGACTACAACTTGGCAAGCTTCACGAGCTTTTCACGTTGGCCTTCATGTTTGGCAAAGTACTCGTCGATCTGCTTGGCATTCTTCTGTTCCTGTCTCGCCAATTGGAACAAATGGGCCTCGTCGGGACCATCGGCAATTCTCAAAGTTCTGGCATGGGCATACATTCTGGAGAGCTCGGTGTCCTGGGAAACACCCTCGGCTCCGTACATCTGGATGCCCCAATCGAGCAACTTCAACACAGTGCGTGGAGTCTCGATCTTGGCCATGGCAATGTCCTTTTGGGCGGCTTTTGCGTCGGAAATGTCGATCTTGTGGGCGGCGTTCAACACCAACAACCGGGTCCGGTGGAGGTCGATCTTGAACTGGGCAAACTGCGTGATGTACGACTCCCATTTGGACATGGGTTTGCCGAAGATCTGTCTGGTGTTGGCCCGGAGTTGGGTCCGCATCAAGGCGTACTCTCCTGCTCCAAGAAGACGCATGCAGTGGTGGATTCTGCCCGGACCCAAGCGGGACTGGATCAACTCGAAGCCACGGCCCACTCCCGCCAACACGGCATGCTGCATTTCGTCGGCAGACACCTCGTAGTCCTTGAACTCGATCTCACAGTGGCCATGGGGAGCGTCGTCGTAGCCAAAAACGTGCAAAGGACGCACGTTACGGGCCTTGCCGGAGGCCAAGGCCTTTTTTGCATCCAAAACCAACACCGTGTGGTTGGTGTAGGGACTCAGCTTGTTGTCGTCGGTCTGGCACATAACCAACCAGACAGACGTTCTGGGGTCTCCGGCGCCGGAGGCGAACCATTTGAGGCCGTTGAGCACGTAATTGCCCCTGGCGTTCTTTTTGGCCGAACATGAGATGTTCAAGGCGTTGGACGACGACACTCCTCTCTCGGTCATCAAGAACGCAGAGCGTATGTCTCCGTTCAACAATGGCTTGAGATAGGTGTCCTTGTGCCATGGGGTGCCGTACTTGGCAAGAAGCTCCATGTTGCCGGTATCGGGCGCAGCGGTGTTGGTTGCTTCAGGCGCAACCAACGATCTGCCCAAGTAGCCGGCCATGAGGCCGTACTCCAAGTTGGTGAACTGGGGCCCCTCCACGTAGTGCTTGGACAAAAACATGTTCCAAAGGCCCAATTGCTTGGCCTTGGTCTTGAGCTTCTCTACCACGGCGGGAATGCGATCCCAGCGCTGGGCGCCGTGGCTCTGGAGCTGCTGGAGGTAGACATCATCAGCAGGAATGCACCATTCGTCGACGAAGTCTTTTGTTTTCTGGATGTATTCGAGGCCCCTGGGGGAGATTTTGTCGAGGAAAACGGCGGGAATGTCGTCCTTTACGCTCATGTTGACGGTGGTGGACTTTTCAGGGGAACTGGGGTTGGAATCACCTTCTTATATAGCTGCTGCATTCCCCACTTTGCGGCCTGCATACAGGCCGGGATGTGGGGGAGGGGAAGAAAAGTTGCAATAACCGAGCCCCTGCAGCGGCACGAAGTGCATATGCCGAGGGCGGGCTTTTCGGGGTCGAGCGGGGGCGGGGTATGCCGATTGGCCAATAGGAAGGGGAAGGAGTGGGGGGAATGTGGTCACGTGGAGAGGTAGTGCATGCACCAATTTGGCATTATTCAGCACAATCCTGCTAATTAGATGGTTGCAATCATCGGATCTAATCATAGATCGAGAAGTTAGGTGAACAATATCCGACTATTTTTATATATTGGTAAAATTTCGAGAAAATTAGTTGGTCGAAACCAGTGACAGTAGAGAAAATACACCCAGGATAAATAATTGTGAATACTGCAGTGAGTTGATTGCAGTGGGTTAGAATTGCAGTGAGTTTATTGCAGTGAGTTGATTGTGGTGAGTTAATTGCACTAGGTCGGAATTGCAGCGAATTGGATACTCTGACTTATGGAACCCCCAATTTATCAATTCACTGAGTTCACTTGTTTCGCCGTGTCTCTACCAATACCATCACGTGACTGGCATCACGTTACACCATTTGCCTTCAAGTCAATTCCATACTTCCTCTCTACCTATCCAAATGGAGTACGAAACAGACACCCCCAAGATCCCCAATCAGGCATTATCGGAACAGCAGTTCCTCCTCGGCACAGGTATCGACCAGGCCAAAAGAACCGCCGTTTTTGCCTCGATTATCGCCTTAATTGAGGCCGACGTTGCTGCTCCTTTCTACAAATACATCCATGAAGAAGTGGCCGACTTTCCCTACGACGACGCATTGTACCAGAAACTCGCCAAGAAGAACGAGGAGGAAGAGACGGTGCTCAAGCAGCGGGTCAAAGAAGCCGAGGGCGAGGACGAAACCGAGTTGGACGTGTTGTCCACTACCTTAAGACTTGCTGAGCATTACACGCGGATCACCGAACGCAAACAGGCAGTGGAAACATACAAAAAGGCGCTCGAATTGCCCCAGAGCACCGGCAACAAGATCGACATCTTGTTGACGTTGACCCGCATCGAGTTCTTCTTCAACGACTACACTGCTGTGGCCAAGTACTTGGAGCAGACCAAGGTGTTGATCGACAAGGGCGGCGACTGGGAGCGCAGAAACAGATACAAGACATACAACGGAATCTACTTGATGGCCACACGCAACTTTGGCGAGGCTGCCAAGTTGTTGATCGACTCGTTGGCCACGTTTACTTCCACCGAGCTCTGCACCTACGAGCAGGTGGCGTACTACGCCATTGTCTGTGGCGTTTTGACGCTCGGAAGAGTCGACTTGAGATTGAAGATCATCGAATCCCCCGAAATCTTGTCGATCTACTCGTCAGCGCCCTCGTTGGAGCCCTTGTTGAACCTCACCAACTCCTTGTACACTTGCGAGTACCAATACTTTTTCCAGTATTTGTTGGAGTCCACCGACGCCCTCTTGCTCCCCAACAAGTACTTGAGCCAGCATGCCAACTACTTCTTGCGCGAGATGCGCTGCAAGGCGTACGGCCAGTTGTTGGAAAGCTACAAGTCGTTGAGCTTGAAGTCCATGGCCCATAACTTCAACATCAGCGAGGACTTCTTGGACCAGGACTTGTGCAAGTTCATCCCCAACAAGAAGTTGAACTGCACCATCGACAAGGTGAACGGCATCATAGAAACCAACAGACCCGACAACAAGAACAGCCAGTACCATCTTTTGATCAAGCAGGGAGACAATTTGTTGACCAAGTTGCAGAAGTACGGCGCGGCCGTCAAGTTGAGTGGAGCTGAGAGAGTGGCATAGATAGAGAATGCACCGATGATAATGAAACGTGTAGAATTGAGATGAATGGATTTCGTGGAATGAAAATCTTGTTCAATTCAGTAACAACTTCCATATGGACACTTTTTCAATTCAGTAAGAACTTCTATATGGACACTTTTTCAATTCAGTAAGCACTTCCATATTGTCACTTGTTCAATCCAGTAAGAACTCCCATATAGTCACTGTTTAATACAGTAAGAACTTCCATATAGTCACTTGTTGAACTAGTAGCACCGACTCCAATAGTCTGAAGTATTGCAAGGCGAAGAGGGACTGGATTGAACCATATGAAAGGACTATAGGGAGGAAGAAATGTAATAATTAATGCACAGAATTCCAGTCTTCACCACCCTGTAGCATCCTATATGTTTAATTGTATCTGGAATACTCCAAATAAATGTAGCTATTCCTAAGAATCCGATTGAAGATGAAAAATTGAAAATTACTGTGTTGTTGGGATGAAAATACTGAAAAATTAAGATTATTGCATGAAATAGCACCAGAAGAGAATTGTGACAGTGGGATACTTAGTAGTTCAAAAATTAACCAAACTTTCAATTGCAAAGTACTTCGTTAATGAAGCCAACATATACTTTAAGTTAAATTGCAAAATCCAAGCCAAGTAATACGATGACAGCCAATGGAAGTTGTTTATTGCCATAGAACTCACTTGGTGCCAGGAAATTGAACTATGGAACTATCCAAAGTGTATCAGCCAAATTATAATACAATTCAACTTCAATAAACGGAAACTCTTCATATACCGGTAAGAACACCAATGTTACATAAATCATATATTCCCTCTCTTTTTATTAACCACCATTCGGAAGTTATGCAACTACTTTGTCATTGACAGTGAATTCCCATATTATTCCACTCCACATCCACTTTGTACTGCATATCCCACTACCTCACTTCTTTCCTCTTACCTCTTCACCTTTACTCTTCCTCTTTCCATGTCGCGCTTAAATCAAATTTATCTTAAAAACTTCACCACAATGGCAAAGAAAGGTCCAAGTGTAGCCTCAAGTGTGCTCTACATTGGGCAAATTCCTTATGACTGGGACGAGACGGTGGTCAAGGCCGTCGTGTGCGGCTCAGGAAAGGTGGTCGAAGTCCGTCTTGGCTATGATTACGCCGGCAAAAACAAAGGCTTCTGTTTCGTGGAGTACCAGACCAAGCCCGATGCCCAACGTGCAATGATGCTTTTGAACCAGGTCAAGTTGGTAAACGGAGGCCAGGTCAAGCGCTTGCGGATCGAGTCGTCAAAAGAAGGTTTTCTCAAGCTGAGTGCTCCTCTGGAGCAGAAACCGGTCCTCCAGTTGGACTGGAGCAAACTTCCCAGTTACGTGGTTTTGCCGCCAGAAATGACCGGCGGAGCGCCCTCGGGCCCCTCCGGCTTCAACCAGGGCGGTTTCAACGCCATGGGCCCCGGCCAGAGTGGCCACAATGCCATGGCAATGGGGCACAACGCCATGGCTCCAGGCGGCAACAGCGCCCCCACAATTGCTCCTCTCGTTCCATTGAAGTTCCCTCCGGCCCCTGCACAACTCCCTTTTGGTGTTCCCGACAAGATCAACGAGACTCTCAGCAAAATTCCCCCAGCACAGCTCATCGAGTTTATTTCCACGCTCAAAAACATCGTTTCCGGGCCCGAGGCGGCACGGGCGTTCGAGGTGTTCCTGTTGTCGCCCCATTTGGCATCGACCGCGGCCCAGGCCTTGCTTCTCATGGGCTTTATCGACGAGGAAGTCATTGCAGATGCCATGAAAACCGCCTCAGCAGCACCGCCAGCTCCGGCAGCGCCTCCACAACAACAGCAATTCCAACAGGGCTATGGTCAGCCGTTCAGCCAGCCGCAACTGAAATGGTCCCACCTTCCACCCAGCACCCAGACCAAGCTTGCGGCCATGGCTCCAGACCAGGCAGAATTGATTGTACAGGTGTTATCGTTGCCGGGAGACCAGATCTCCTCGTTGCCGGCCGACAAGCAGCGCATGGTCACCGACTTGCGAGCCCAGTACTTGTGAGCTGAAACGTGGAATAGAGAAGCAGCAAGGGCAGTAACGTGCTATGAACATAACAGAACGAAGAGCCTTTGCACCTGCAAAAAGACAGTGTGGATAGACGGAAGAGTCTCGAGCTGCGTACCATTATAGAGATGTGTCTACCTTGCTACGTGGTATGGACAGGAGAGTCCATAGACCATGTGTAATAGCAGAATCCAGGCTCGCACCCAATGGACGAACTGAACGAATGAGTACCCTGGAAAGTATCCAAATCAGTGTGCAGAACAGCTCGCAGTGCAATGTGCATGGAAGTCCAAAGGGTAGAAATTGCATGGTAGAGTCCACATTGTTCTGTGCCCTAGAAGTGCCATTTCCAGCAAGAAACAGTGGTATGTGCAACAGAAATTTCACGGTGCTATATGCATGGAATTACAGTGCTATGCATGGAATAAAGTACCCACGGAAAGACATTGCTATTTGCATGGAATGATAGTGCTATGCATGTTATCAGTCCTATGACAGTGCTCTGTGCACGGATGGGAGTGCCATGCACGAAATGACATTGCTGTGCATTTTAGCAGTCCGATGTGGATTAAATGTGCTCTGTGCATGGATTGAAGGCATGTGCGCTATACTACACTGGCAATGGACAGAGAATCGCAACAGAGCTTCCAGATTATCCTACCATGCATGGAAGCTTTGTTATAGTCCCATTTCATTCCACCATTCATTCCATTGCATCCGGCCCGACTCAAAACCCGAGATCCCGAGCCCAGACTCGAGTCTCTTCATGTTCTTGGCCTCACGTCATTCTCGGGTCCGCATTTCTCCGGAGTTTCCTTGGACCGGGGCACATTTCACAACTATCAAGAACAGAACCGAGAAAATATGGGTCTGGAGCGGCGCAATTATGCAGCTGAAGCCGCCTCTGGTACTGCCGCATATCCGGCCGCCGGTCCAGTGTATAAGTACCGTAATCCACAAGCCAAGCCGAGGCATGGCAGTTAGTAAACTTTTCACATAGCCTGTCCTTATCCTCTGTGTCACGTGATCCATCACGCGACCCCAAGACCACCTTCGCTGTCCACTCTTCTTTCCCCATCTCCTTCCTATTCCTGCGCCATTGCACATTTGCACGATATAACCATCGCTATCGTCTTTGCCACCCCCGAATTGCCCATATCGCCATTTTCCCCGTCGTTCTAGCCCCAAAAACCGTCTTTTTATCGTCCCTTCTTCATCCCCTTCACTATCCTCAAATCCACCAAATAGCTTCCCAGGCCCCCAGTTCGCCCCATTTCATCCCTAATGGAGTCCCTAGACGCCGAGACGCTCTTCCGCAACACGTTTGCCCAATTAAATGGCGACACCACCGCCGGTGAGCTCCCCATGTGGCTTCGAGACGTGCTCGAACGAGCTCTAGGAGCCTCGGGCATCACCCAGGTCCGCCACCGGGCCAAGCTGGCGTCACAAGACGCCATCGACAGCTTGAAGGAGGTCCCACGGGCCGGTCTCGCCGACCAGGAGTGTCCCATCTGCTACGAGGCATACTGTGACGGCACTGAGAGCTCTACCAGTCCTACTACAACGGCGTCTCCTGCGGCCCCCACCCACGGGCCATGTGCCGAATTCAACGACCCGGCCATCTTCATGCCCACCGATGAGGTGTGCCACTATTCCCGCTTTCCCATGCGCAATTTGGCCACCAGAAAGCCGCCTTCTCTTGAGGAAGCGTTTCCTGGTTACCAGGAGCCTACAGCGCCAGAAGACACCAATATCCCCCACGTGCCGGTCAAAATGCCCTCATGTGACCATGTCTTCGGCAAGCCGTGCATTGTGGAGTGGCTCAAGAGCCACGTCAGCTGCCCGTTGTGCCGAGAAGAGGTGGAGTCTAAAGACACCGATCCCAGGCTGAAACGCATGGATAGCATCCGCCATTCGGTGTTCCACCGCTACAACGACGAGCACGAGGTCAACACTTACCTCGCCAACCTGTCGACCGACGTGTTCAACCCATTTCGCCGTCCTTTTAATCCTTCCATCACTCCACTAACTGACCTGTTCATGCATCAAGACTGGGCCACTCCCTACAATTTGGGCATTTCAAGGCCCGCATCACGCGAGCCCCACCTCGTGCTTCCTCGGGCTATCCCAATGCCCAATATGGGCGACGCTCTGCATCGGGATTCGGTGCCTATTCCCCATCGAGGCCCCAGAGTGACACGAGTCCGCTTCGGAGGCCCTCCGGCCCCAGCCCGTGCTTCTCCTACAGTACCTGTCACCACTTCTGGTCCGGGACAGAACGCTCCAGCTGCTTCTACAGTTGAAATTTCGGCATCTGAGTCTTCCAGTTCAGAACAAAGAGAATCGGTAGATTCGCCAGCTCAGCCTTCGCTGCCTTCCGTCAACAATGCCGCTCGTTCGGGAGGCCCCGAACGAAGAAGAACCACCGACAGAACGCATCCGTACGTCAGGCCCGAGCAGCCATAAAGTGGAACCATTACTCACTATTAGCGAATAGATATAATTAATTAATGACAAATCATGAAGCAAAGAAAGAATTAGAGCCTTATAACGAGGTGAATAAATTAAGGAGGTGTCAAACTGACTCCATAATCTCCACAGCAATGGACTATTTTTAAATTTGCCAGCTATAGACTTCAATATTTTAAGCTATAGCTTCAATATTGCATAACCATGAATTCCTAGATATTGATTCAATAGTGAATATCTAGATTTACATAATATACATTAATTCAATATTGCATATCTAGATTTACATAATATACATTGATTCAATATTTTCACTTCATAATTTACATAATTTACATTGATTCAAAATAGCCAGTTCATAATTTACGTAGGTATAAACTTCAATATTGCCCTATTAATAAATTCTATGCTGATTAACGTCATAATGGATCCTTAGCATCACAGCTAACACCTAATATGCAATAACCAGGTATTGTCCAGTTATCTACGCAGAATAACGTCACAACCAACCAGCCATCAACTTAATTCTAAATCATAGCAACACGATGCTCCAGCGCCACCATCACGCATACCCCACCAGCAATGGCAATTTCCACCAATTTCCATCAATTTCGATCAATGTCCACTTATTTCCACCGATTTTCCATTCCCGTTTGAGCATTTGCTGTCTCACTATTATCGCAGCAAGTTTGCACCCATTGAGCAACCATTGCTAAACGCCCCAAATGCCTACTACTCGTCGCTATATAAGGCCAAATGATTCAGTCAAATACCCACACACACACACTACATTCGATATGTTCCGTCAAATTGCATCCAAACAAGCCTTCCTTGTATCTACCTCAGTGAGACCATTGAGCACTACAGCCACCAACCACGGCGTGATAGATGCAGCCAAAGACGCATTGAAGACCGCCAATAAGAAATTTGGCCAGGTAGCTGCCGACGGCATGCAAAAGGCCGAAGACAACGCCCCCACAAAGGAAACAGTGGTGGAAACGGCGAAGAAGGTGAACAAAGACACTGGTAAAGTGCTAGCAGACGGCATGGAAAAGGCAGAAAAGGTGATTCCTGGCCACAGCGAGGCCCAGAAAAAGGTGTTGAACAACCACAAGGGCTACAAGGACCTCCAGGATAAGGGCTCCAAGACTGAGACCGAACAGAACCGTCCCGATGATGCTGTCTAGTAATAAATGAACGAGATGGAAGATGTAGAATAAAGAAGTAAAATTAGGAGGAACGAAGATAACTCAGAAAATTACAGAATAAAGAGGAGGAGAACAGACTCAGTAGAGAGGATGAGAAGATGAGAGGATGAGAGGATGAGAGGATGAGAGGATGAGAGGATGTACCTGGAACATACGTGTAGTAGTTTATAAGGGTGTATGTTCATGTATATGTTGGAGCAATTTTAGTATGAGCACTTACATAATAGTAGAGATTACTGACGTCATTTCTACTTCCTCTGCCCTATGCTTTCGATATGAGTGGGTTATTTGATGCGATCTGAGACATCAGGACGTTAAGGCTTTCAAGAATCAAGTTGATGAGCGAAATCAAGTAGATGAGCTTATAACTAAATTATTTCAAATTTGAAAAGCAAGTAGATGAGTTTATTACTGCGTTATTTCACGTTTTTAAAGGATTCAAATGTAATATTTCTTAGTTTGTCAGTGAGTTGAAATTCTTTACCTTTTAGGATTTACTCCACTCGGAGTATACAAGCTTCAAAACCAAGGAACTTGCAGATTCAAATGCTAGGAATAACCATATTTCACATTTATTACTTATAATTAATCTCTTACAAATAATCTGAATTAATCTTTTCTTACTTACAATACAGAATCTCCCAATGGACTTTTCCTAATATCCGTCAGCTCCTTTCACATTAATATATTTGCTGGCTAGCAGCACCTCCAAACTCTATTTACTACTTGGAGAAGTTCTGGAACTCTCCAGCATTGATGCCCTTTTCGATGGAGCCCTTCAAGTCCTCGGCCTGGGGCACGGGAACCGCCACTGCAGGCTCGACTTGGTTTTGCGGCTGGGCCTTTCTCTCAATCACAGAAAGGTAGTTCAGAGGCACGTAGCCCATCTTGCCCAGTCTGGATCTGACCTTCCACCACTTGCTCTCGTTGCCCAAGGGGTCCAACTTGGACAAGATGGCCACCAACTCGTTGGGCTTCAACTCGATCTCCATGTTGGGGTTTTCGGGGTTGAACTCGTACAACGCCTTGGCAAACTGCAAGTTTGCGGGGTCGATCTGACCGTTGGGGCCCATGGGGCCAGCTGCACCGCCCATGAGCTGCTGCTGCTGTTTGCGCTGGTTCTGCTCGTTGAGCTTCAGAATGGCCTTGCTCAAGAGGTAGGGGAAGCCGATGGATGCGGCCAAGAACAAGAGCAAGGGCTTGAACGAGATCCGTGGCTTAGTTGTACCCGCAAGTCCGCCCTGTTGTCTCTTGATGTTTTCCTCCAACTTCTTCTGGCCCTTCTCGAACTTGGAGAACTCCTTGAGGTTGAGTCCGTAGTTGTATGTGCGGCCCGTGACCTTGTAGAAGATCTTCTTGACGAACTTGATCAATGCAAAGATGCCGAGGAGCGACCCCAACGCGTTCTTGAGGTTGCCGAACTGCTCGGCGAGTGACACCATCGTGAAAAACGACGAGTGTGTGGCCATGTACGTTGCTTCGAGCATCTGTGCAAAGCCGCCAACGGCGCCGATGATCGACTCGATAAGCTGGAACGTGGCCTGGGTGCCTTCGCCCAATCCGCCGGGGCCTCCCATCATGCCTGGCTGGCCGTACATGCCGCCACCGTAGCCACCGTAGCCGCCGTAGCCACCGCCCATGCCATACATCGACGAGCCCAACCCGCCGCCGTACATGGATGAGCCATAACCACCATAACCGCCGTAGCCCGAGCTGCCATATCCACTTCCGTACATCGATGATCCGAGGCCACCTCCATACATCGACAGCCCGTAGCCACCGCCCATACGCGAGCCGTAGCCGCCTCCGTAGGAGGAGCCGGCTCCGTACGGCGTGCTAGCCGCCATGTTGGAGAAGTCGGACGACAAGGAGGTTGGTCTTTCTGGCACGGTAGCGCCATGACTCACGTCGCCCATAGGGGCGGTAGAGGCACCTAGCGAGCTGGAACTGGCGATATTGTTGATGCTGGACATTGGGTCACCACCTGCGGCCGTGGCTGACGACGTTCCGGAGGCGACTTCCCAGGGTTTCGTTCTTGGAGCAGACATTGAAGGAGTATGTAGAAGAAAATAGAATTAAAAGTGAAGCTGAAAAAGAGGGCGGGGTCACGTGACAGTGGGGTACTGGAAGGTGGAAGTGGATGATGGGGTTTTGGAGGCAAGTGGCGGGCGGGGTCACGAGGGGGAGGAGACACGGGACCGCGGTCACGGGACCCAGTAGTAGTACTAGTAGCAGTGAAGGAGAACCAGTGGCAGCGAGTCCTCGGCGAAGAGAGCGGAGCCGAGGTCTGCTTACATAAGCAGCCCCGCTATGGCTGGTTGACTGGCGGCCCACGCCGTCGCTTACGTAAGGCCGATAATGCGTGCCGGCTATGACCCGCTCCTTGCCCCGCATCTGCGCCGAAGGACGCAGGTGTCAGGTCAAAAACGCACCAATAAGAAGCGAGAAGCACAGAATAGTGTCTCGTGTTGTTGTCCCAAAGCAGCAGATTCAAGCCCCGAGTCACAAAGGCATCAAGGAAAAGGGCTCCCTTTATTCTGATTACATTAATTATACCTCAAAGCCGATTGGCCGGAGTCGCATGATTTGACATAATGTCATAAAGTCCGGGGTAGAATGGGCCCATGAAGAGCAGCGAAAGATCGGAAGTCAAGGGTTTCAAAAGAATGGGACTAGTAAGTGTGGATTTATGCAATTGGTGTGATTAATTAATGGAGCAATAGGGCGATGTCAGTATGATATGGGTATCAAATACCTAATACCCGGACACTTTGCTTTCTTCTGGTTGTTCTGGTGAAAAAAAATCAGGGTCTCTGTAAGTTTATGCAATATTTAATTTGAATGAAATTGTGCTCTGGAGGGTCACTTTCTATTATTCTCAATTCTTCATCCCGATTGTACTGGGTAAAATGCCCTATTAGTATTTTCTACCAAGCACACAATAAATCACTTGCAGGAAACGTCTTTGTTGTAATTTGAAGATAATGTGCCGAATTATTACATAACTAATGTAATTTGAAGATAATGTGCCGAATTATTACATAACGAATGTAATTTGAAGATAATGTGCCCAATTATTACATAACGAATGTAATTTGAAGATATGTGCCGAATTAATCACATAAAGAATGTAATCATCAGCGAGATGCCAATGTAACAGATTGAATTAATGATCTAGGTGAATTTTCCTATTTCTATTCGCGAACTTGAAGGCTGTAATCCTTCAATTCCTTCTTGACCTTAGATAGTCAGCACTAATTCTAGAAATCCAAACTCCAATAAAACCACATCAGCAGGATGCACAATTAGAATTAGATAAAGAAAATGTTCCACATTTAGACTTTTTGAAAGCAATTACCAATATTGAACGTATTGCAACGGTCCTTGCCCTCCCTACTATCCATTTCCAGTATTCTGCCCTTCTATTGTACACAATTATCTAGAATGTGTGAAGTCTGACCATTATTGAAAAGAAAAGTCACAGTGCCACTGCAAATTCCCACTAAATATTATATTAACCTATTGACCTGAAGAGACAAGATTCACTCCATGTAACCAGACTATATACACTTAAGTTCACCTAATATTGCTTACCAGTATTATTTCATTACTGACGTATCATTTCCAGAATATTTATTGGTACTGTCAAAACCGACTTTTATATACTTGTCATACCAGACGTTTTTATGTCATCAGACTTTTTATCATTCCTCATCAGCTGCCACTATCGAAATGGCACGGGTCATCTAGGGCAACGGCTCGGAAGAACTGCTCAATCTATTCAAATGGAGATACACATCAGTTCCGTAGCCTTCCATGGAGATCAACTTCAAGTCACCTCCGAAATACTGGGCGTACAATCTGGAAATGGGCAAGCCGTAGCCAAAACCGGCCATTGGGGCCTTGAACGAGTTCTGCGAGTCGGGCTCCAAGGTGGGGGTCTCGCTGACAGTGGTGTAGAGGTATGTCCAGATCAAGGGCACTTCGCTGCGGGCAATGCCTCCGCCTTCGTCGCTGATTTTGATGGCAATGTCTTCGCTGCCTTCGGAAATAATCACTTTAATTGGTGGAAATTTCAAGTCGTTGATGTCGATGTCCTCCTCCTTGAGGTTGGGGTTTTCCTTGATCATCTGGGCCTTCAAGCGGGGCGTGTGGAACTCGATGGTGGCCCGAAGCGAATTTTTCAACGTCTCGAACAACATGTGGATCAAATGGCCCGGAACGTACATGAAGCTGATGTCGTTTTGGGGTGCTATCAACTGGATCTGGGGCGCCTCAAACAAGCCGTAGAACTCCTCGCATATGTACAGGGCAGTCTCAATGGCGTCCTCGGCGATTTCGCCAACATTGCAGTCGGTGCAAACCACCCCCACGTAGTTGGACTTGGACGCTTTTCCGGCACCGGTGGCCGAGCCATTGGAGCCGTTCAAGAACAGCAGGATACGCTGCTTGGTGGGCGACGCCTGCGCCATGTTGAGTGCCACTTGCTGGCCAATCAACATGCGGATGCCGATGCGAGACATGTAGAACCGGTCTAAGAACGTCTGGATCTGCGAGTTGACCCGGACGGTTTTGTGGGCCTGTTTCCACTCCTGGACGCCCTGGGCCATGGTGGCCACGGTGGCGTCGTGGCGCTTCTTGATTTTGGTCAAAGCGTCAAACACCTGCTTGTTGTAGTCATAGACTTCTTTGGGCCAGACGATGTTGGTGGCACATGGGTGGAAGTAGGACTTGCCAAAGGTGGGACTGTCACTGCGGGGAATGGCGCTGGCGGTGCTATTGGAAGCGCCGGCCCCTCCGGAAGGGGGCCTGGTGTTCGATTGGCGAACCACGATGCCATCGTCGGAAAACACGTTGTTAAGCGCCGGGTTGGACGACTCGGTGGTGGCCACGTTGGGGGTTTCGGGCACCTGGACCACTTCGTCGGGATACTGGCGCAAGTCTTTGGCGGCCCCGGCGTTGTTGTGGTTGGAATAGAGCAACTTCTTGAGGTGTTCCAGGATCTCCGGCTTGGGCAAGTCGGTCAACTCCTGGAAGCTCTGGGCATACCAGCTCTTGACCTTGACGGTGGATGGCAGTTCGTTGAGGCCCAATGGCGCATTTTCAAGGTCTTTCACCTTAAGCGCCAACCGGATGGGCAATTCCTCCACTATGAACTGGGAAGCCAAAAAGATGGACCCTGGACTGGGATTGGGTCCAAACTGGACCATTTGACGGAGGGAAATGGAGGTCTGCTTGTAGGAGGCATAGCGGTATATTTTGTCTTTTAGGTGGGAGGTGAATTCCCAGGCGGTTCCCATGGTGCAAAGGGAGGGGAATGGAAGGGAAGAAGAGGTGTAGATAGAGAGAAACGGAGGTAATGGAAGTGGAAAGGTGGATTGTGGAGTGGGGCATGTGACCGGAAACGTCACGTGACCAGAGTCGTGCGCCTACCGGTTCCGCCGGACCGCCATCAGATAAGAGGGAATACTGCACACAGACCCCATGGGGTGACTGGTTCCCTTGGCCCGGGGGAGTCACCGGACGCACGGAGCACAGCAAGTGCTAAACTCCTGCCCACTGACCCCAGATCCCCAGATCATGACCCCACCATCTAACGTGAACGGTCAGGAGACCGAGCAGAATCACCCGTCCAGAATCACCAGTCCCCAGATTTCCCTTCTCTGACAAATTTCACTCGGCCCTCGGTATTGCCGTCACGCCCGAAAGTCATCCTCGCACTGCCGGATCTACTACCGGCACTTCTACTGACTCCCTACCGGCACCCTACCGGCACTCCAAATGCATACTGCCCATCCACGGAACCTGGCGCCTGTGACTCGCCGGACATACACTGCCGCACACCCTACTAGCCCCCTACCCCTACCCCCTGGCACGCTCACGCCACCGGCTTAGGATCAGCGGAACGTGGTGGCTGTATTGTTTCCGCATGTCCTTCCACATGGGCCCGTCCAGCCGAGGTCTGGGGTGCGAGTGCGACTCCGTTACTCCGAGATGACTCAACCCCGGATCTGCGGCTGGCATAATATATAAGAGGCAAGTGATCTGTACTATCTTCAGTCAACTATCAGCTAAGAAAGACACCAGCTTTCAACACACAGAAGACACTTCTAGAACTTCACACACTTCACACTTCACACTTCACACTTAAACACACTTCAACTTCCAAACACACACACAATGGTTGCTAAGCTTATCTCCACCTACAAGACCGCCTCCAGATGCTGGATACCGGTCAACCAGACCATCAAGTCCAACATTGCCAGAAACTTCAGCTCGAGGCAAAGATGCGTCAACTTCAACAACTTGAACGGCCACAACTTGGTCGCCAATGACGACGTTTTGGCCTCGTCTGCCACCCACGCTGCCTCTACCGGCTCTGGAGCCGAGGAGTACAACTTCGAGACCTTCGAGCCCACCGTCTTCTCCAGCGAGGAGGTCCACACTGCCGGCCCAGTCAAGAGACACCAGTAAATACCACACTATTTGATATAGCATAATGAATCACGATGATTAGAATTAATATGAAGTAGAGAGTTAACTTGATTTAGAGAATAGGCGCTACAGTTGGTTGAAACAAATATGGGTCTGATCTCCATACTACAGTTTATTGAACAGAATTGGGGGGTCTGGTGAGTTTGAGTGAAAAACTAACCAGGGAAATCCTTCACTTTGCAGATTGAGCTTTCACTCGACCTTCAGTGGAAATTGAGCAATTTCTCTCTACCACAAGAAAACACCATTTCCCTTGCTCCTGGCACTACCCGCTTCTCTTAATCCTTCCCACTATTTGTAGTCGGCTTTGGTTTAAGGGGATACTTACATTCTGAGTTATAGTGGTTCCGTTTCTCCGAAATGAGCGACCTTCCTACTATCCTAAAGACCGAAATTGTAGCCACCTCCTGGAAGCAATTGTTCACATTAATCAATTCCCGCAATTGCAATTAAACGGCACTTCTGATTCTCCATTCCTACATCTCCAACTTTCCATTCAGCAATCCCATGATTTTTCACAATGGCACACTTTTCACCAACGTCGTCGCATGTCACAACACAACAGGAGAATAGTTCCTTCCCTGCAGGCGGGCGAGGATGTGAAAGGAGACGCTTATTGTGCCCACGTTTTTTGCCACCATTAAGGGGCATGTTTTTAATCAGGTGAAACTGATCCGAGTCTGATCCGATTAGGAACGAGGAATGGAAAAGCCTACACAATTAACTCGTCGAGCTGGAGATATACATCCGGTTCCACTTCGACTGTCACCAAGACAATAACATAGGAGTATTTCTCTTTTGGTCGGCGTTGACACCTTGTCAGGCATTTTCCACTTTGCCATATTCCTTTTTGCCATTTAGCCATTTTGCCTATTTTCGTGACACTAGCACAGGGAATTCAGTGAGATGTCGTTCCCCGTTTACTTCCCCATCACTTCCCCGTTCACTACTTCCCCTTTGGTCGTTCCCCGTTCACATACTCACGTGTTCTTATCAACACTGTGTCTCCTCAGTGGGGATCTCTGATTTGGGAACAAAGAATCTCAAGTGGAGAACAAAACAAGACAAAGCTCTTCTGAAATTTAGTAATATCCTTATCAGGATTTTCATGATGGAGAAAGCGGAGACTCCAAAACGGGGAAGCAGCTCCAGAAAATTGGGGTTTGCTATTGAGTGGATTCTGGTGGAGTGGAGTGGTGAGTCGGCCAAATGGACGTAGTCTGCCATGACAATAGAATTAATTGTCCTTAGTGTTATTGTGATGTTCATTTGGGTGCCTAGAACTTGTAGAATATGTGGACTCGATGATCTACTGGAGAATCGGAAACGGCGAACGGCACATATTCGGAATTGTGGTGTGTGGGGTTGAAGGGCTAAAACGATGGTGAAACTTTGGGAAATTGCCAGTATGGGTCTTCGTTTAAGTCGCGGTTGTGAAATGTTCTGGAAATATGTTTGTGACTAAATTCTGATGATGTCTATTGTTTTGGACTATAGTCTTCTTTACCAAGAATTACACAGCCTGTCAGACAAATGGTGTGCAATTTCTTGGTTCCCCAGATTGTAGTCATTTTCTTGAATTACCATGATACTTGCTAGAAATACAGTAGTAGTGAAAGCGATTGCTTGGTGGAAGGAAGTATAAAGCGATTGTTTGCGACAGGTGAAATGCTTGTACATTATGATGTCAAATATTGCTACTCTAATGCTAGGAATTTTTTTCTAGGCTCTTCTACTAGTTCGCTTTTGCTAGGGATTATTGTTAGGAATTTGTCATTCTTTCATTCTGCTTCACCTTCCTCTCTAGACCACTGGTATTATTACTAGACTCTGTCCAACATTTGAGGGTCCAATATGAGGGGAAGCAATTTTCAAGATTTGTTATCTGGGTAGATCTTAATTTTAGAATGATCAACAATTGTGTTTGTGGTCATTCTGTAGATCACTCCGTTATCAGACTCCGACTCTTATCGGAGATCTGCAGCAGTGAAGGGCACAAACCATCGCCAGTCACGTGAGTGTATATCACGTGATCTAACATCACTTCCAATTCAATGCCACTCCACACTTTGGCCTACACCGCCATGACGCTCCGTATCGCAGTAGGCCAGTTGTGCTCATCGCTGAACGTCGCGGCCAATGCCCGAATCGTCAAAAAGATCCTCCGTCTGGCCGCAGCAAAACACGTACAAGTGGTGTTTCTCCCCGAGGCCACAGACTACATGTCCAGTAACGCGGGCCACTCGCTCCAATTGGCCCAACACACGCAGAAGCGGTTCATAGAGGAGGTCCAGAAGGAAACCAAGGCCATTGGGCTGCTTTTTGTGGCGGTTGGAGTGCACGAGACCACCGAAGAGGGCAGGCGAGTTCGCAATAACCAGCTCTGGATCAGCCCCAGTGGCAATATCGAGGAGCGGTACCAGAAGCTCCATCTTTTTGACGTGGACATCAAGAACGGGCCGCGGTTAAAGGAGAGCAACTCGGTAGAGCCGGGATCACGGGTGGTTCCACCGGTTTCTACCGGAGGAAGCGACCCTTTCCAGGTAGGTCTCGCCATCTGTTACGACATCAGATTTCCCGAACTTGCACTCCGGTTGCGCAAGTTGGGAGCCGACATCATCACATTTCCTTCGGCCTTCACCACCAAGACGGGCGAGGCCCATTGGGAGGTGTTGGCACGGGCACGGGCCATCGACACCCAGAGCTACGTGGTGATGGCAGCGCAATGCGGAGAACACGATACGACGGACAATAGAGAGCAGCAGTTGGGGCCAAACGAGCCAGATGTTGGTGAGGAGGAGGGGAGGGGAAGAGGAGGAGCCAACATTGGACACGAAAACAGCAGGGCCACGCAGGCAAGTGTGGCCCCATCTGCGCCTAACACCACTGAAACTATCACCACCACATCCCTTGCCACAAGGGATGGGGCAAAGATACCTGAAACAATTGCCACGACACACAGGGAGAATGGGGCTGCAGCAGGAGAAGGAGAAGCAGGAGGAGAAGGAGCGAAGGCGTCGAAGCAGATTGGGAATTCTGCTTCCACTACCAATTCTGCGCCTACACCCACACCTCCTACCAATTCCACGTCTGCCCATTCCACTTCTGTTCCCATTTCTTCCTCTGTCTCTTCCTCGGTCCCTCTTGCCAGGGTTAGCTACGGCGAGTCGCTCATCGTGTCGCCCTGGGGCGATGTTCTTACCCGGTTGTCGAAATACACCTCCCGGGCAGATGCGGACAGCGACGGCGACTACTGGGAGCTCGGGGTGGCCGAGCTCGACCGGGACGCGTTGGAGGAGATCCGGCGCAACATGCCGTTGCTCGAGCACCGGCGGGTGGACGTGTTTGGCGATATCTAGAGATAAGAATAAACAATATAATTATGACTTATGGAAAAGGATAAGTAGAGATAAGCGGAGAGTCAAGAGGAATGGTAGTGAGAGGATGAGAGGAGGCAATGTGGAGTGAAGTCAGATAGAATTTAACGTACTAGCAGAGCGAAAGAGATAGAGCCAAAGTATACACCAGGAGAGATATAGAGAGATATTAGGAGAATGTGTGGACCAAGTGAGATGAGTTGGTGAAAAATACTGAAAAATGTGCATAGTGCGCGATTGAGTCATATGGTGAGTAGTGGAGATATCATTGGAATGGCATTGACAGCGAGCACTTCAAAGCGTAGAGTCGCCGCAAACTAGACAGAAGCACACTTTGAAATAGACCCAACTGACAACTGCTTGGCACTGTTCTCCGTAACTGTACACTGGATCTTTTTGCTTTGATATTTCCTGGATCAGATAAATGTGAGACCACCTAATTGACCCTAATTGACAGATGGCGAAAAATTCTCGTTGACTCGTGCTGATGCGTGGCTTTGCACCAAGCCATAGCATCACATTCTGGAATCACGCTGTACATTCTGTGCATTCTGCAAATTTAGCACACTCTGTATGGCTATTATCAACGCGATAGTACGAGGTAGTCTATAGGGTCTATTGGAATACTGTTCACTTCTCTGCCTGTAGCAGGTCCGGGTCGCTTGCCGTCTTGGGACGCGTGTCTGTCTGTTGCCACCCAGTGCTGGCTGGGAGGGGAAGCAACTGGCGCCACGATGCGATGCAAAACAAACGCCCAAAACGGAACGGGCAAAGTCCAGACAAACGAGTCGCCAACATCTACTGAGGAGAGTTAGGGGCAGTGAGGGAGGGGGAAGAGGGGAACACGTGACGGGAAGCAGGCCAACACTATGCTGCCGACACAGCCGCGAGAAGAGCAGAAAGAGGAGAGAGAGGAGGAGGAGGAGGAGGAGAGGAGAGGCAAATAGAGACAGACACTGAGAGACAGACACTGAGAGACAGACACAGTATCTGCTTGTGGCAGTTTGTCTGCATCGTTGGTGTCTGTATGGTGTCTGCATGTTCTGCATCGCTGCCTTATGCTTGCTGCAGTGTCTGTCCCTATCCGTCTCTATCTGTCTGTCTGGCTGCTGTCTGAGGCGTCGGAGTTGCCACAGCCTCCGATCCCGCCTTGCCACCACTGTCTGTCGGTGTCCCCTCCCTGCGTTCCAGCCCCATGCAGGACACCCAGCCTCCATGAGGGGAATAGAGGGGAACGTGTTGGGATTTTCCGCGCAATGCCAAAAATATCGTGTCGTGCCCGTTTGTTGGTCCGGAAAAACCGCCTGCAGGTGCTCCAAAGAGGAGAAGCTATACGACGTTATCTCCCCTCCTTTGGGTGCAACTTTATATAAAACAGCGCCCTTCCTGGTGTTTCATTTCTTCATCCACTACAATGTTTAGAAGCTTGTTCAACCAATACTCCAAATCATTCGTGGCAGGTGCCCGTTCCGGTGCCGGCGCCGGCGCCGGCTCCGCCCTTGCAGCCTCCAGCGCCAGTGCTGTTGCCACAAAGTCTCCCTTGACCATCTACCACAACCCGGCGTCTACGCTCTCTTCGCAGCTCTTGTCGAAGCTCTCGAAGTACCTGGCCATGCCTTGCACCAGCTCGAGGTACGACGCCCGTCTTGACGCCTCGGACGCCCTCGACCCCTCCAAGTTCTCGTTTGTGCTCAAGACCAACCAGCTGCTCACCTTCAGCGACTACGAGTTTATTGTCAACCAGTGCGCCGACATCCACCCACATAACACGTATGTGGTGCGCCGGCTCCTCGATGTGTCCAAGCACGAGCCGCTCGACGTGGCCGACTTCCACAAGATCTCGCGCACCGAGTTCCCCGTCATTATCGACTACGACCACAAGTTGGTGGCCAACGACGAGGCCTCGTTCGACCGCATTTTGCAGCACTACATGCTGTGCGGCATCCAGAACTCCAACGCCATGGCCGGCGTCAACTGCCACCAGCCCGTCGCGCGTGCCCGCGACGTGCCCCTCCAGTCCAGCTTGGTGCACCCACACGTGGCCGAGTTTGCCGACTTGTTTTAGCCTCTTATAGAGTATGAGGCGGATTTCATAGATTAATACTAATAACTAATGCTGGGAAAAGTGTAGAAAAGAGAAGAAAGTGAAGGAAGAGAAAAAATGAAAGGAAGAGAAGAATTGAGACGAGGTGACGTGTGATTTGAATGAAATGACAACGATGCCTCCAAATCGGCCAAATCGGGCCTTTTCTAGACCCTGCACCGACCCTGCACCGTCCCTTACCAGATCAAGCCAACGGGCCCTTTCAGTTACACCAATTGGCCTCTTAATTACACCGATTCGGGTGATGTCCTAATTTCACTAATTGCACCCATCGCAGTAGATAAGCGTCACCAGAAGCGAAAACTTGATGAAGCAACGGATGCTAAAGATTAGTCATACAAGCAGCGAATATCAGGGCCAAACAGTCGAGATACACAGTAATAGTTTCAGGTTCAATCTCTTACTACGTACACATCTCTCACTAAGTACACATCTCTTACTAAGTACACAAGTACACATCTCTCACTAAGTACACATCTCTCACTAAGTACACATCTCTCACTAAGTACACATCTCCTACTACGTACACATCTCTTCCGATGCAGTAGTCCATCCATTTGTGCTATCTCCATTTGTATCAGACCACCTGTTTCAGCCGATGCCCGCCTTGAACTCCGAGTCATCCTGTGATTTTTCACTTGAGCCTTAGTGGCTTTCCTGAATTGCGATAAGCTCATCTCCCTAATAAGGGGCAATATGTATACAATAAGACCACGGTAGTCATGGTAGTCATGGTGGTCCAGACCCTTGCTGTGTAGATTTCACCTCCTGTGGCAGTGCCACCTCAGATCAGGTTCCAGAGTTTCCGTGTGTTCTTCCTTTATCGGCATAGTGCAATTACAGGGCTCATGAAGAAGGACAAATTGACACCCAAGAATAGTACAGAAGAACAGACACAGAAAGCACAGACACGCAAGACACGCAGTACCGCCACAGAAGAAACAGACACACCAGGACACACTACAGCCACACAGAACGATACAGACACTCGGGTGCTAATAATAACCATGAACAGTGGCCATATCCGTAGTAGTTGAAGGGACAATAGTCAGGGATGTAGGCTTGGATAGTTAGGAGAGCTATAGGGATGGCATGGTTAATCTGCTAAATAATGTTAACACGCTAAATAACCATAAGACAATTAGACAAATTATACGTTAATTGAGTTTACTGTGAATAGAGTATTCCTGTGATAATCTCATTTGTGATTTTTTGCAATCAATCGAAGTGGATGGATGGATAGATAGATAAGAACAGTTCAAGCTGAAAGAAGTATTGTGTGGTATGGATTTTTAGGAAGAGCAAACTAAATGGTAGCAGTTCAAGATGAAAGAAGTATTGTGTGGTGTGGATTTTTAGGAAGAGCAAACTGAATGGTAACAGCTCTAGGCTAATAGATTGGTAAATAAAAAAAACTATGATTCTCGTCCCTATTTATTCGGACTTGCATATCAAGTCATATTCAATTCTATGGATTTTGATGTTGGTTGTAGTCAATTATTATTCAGGTTGAAAAACTACTAGGTGGATTCCTCTCAATTTACTCAGTCACACTAAACTAATTGAACAGGTAATACTACTTCATCTGCATTCTGACTTCCACCTTTAATTGAACCAGATCTATACTACTCTATACACAACCTGATTTCCACCTTTGAGTGTACCTGGTAAATATTCAGTGTTACTCAATTTTTCACCTTTTTCAGCATCTGATGAATTAAATTGTTCTTATCTTATTTTCATCTACTTCAGCATCTTATTTTAAAAATTCTGCCATCAAGTAAATCATTTCCACCTGCTCCACTTTTTTAAAGAAATTGTTCTGTATTCAAGATACCGCTTAATCTTCTCACTACACTTACTTCACGTTTTGTCGTATTACAAACATTATGACTAGACTCTTCAATTGATGCCCATTCTCTTGATGACGTATTCTTGGGCAACCACGCCGAAACTCAACTCCAAACCTCCTCTGATCCAATCCTTGACCCATTCACTGGCATCAATGCCTTCAGATTCGGTCTCTCCAAGAATGTTCTGGCCATCGCCGTTCAACCATTTGGCCCACTTGAGTGGGAATGGTTGTGACTTGGAGATAATGGTGATGTCGTTCGTGATGTCCTTGAGAATAATGGTGAAGGAAAACGAGTCCAGGTTGTTGCTCTCGATTAACACGGGCTTATCTTCGGAATCGGGCGTTTCCTCGGCGTTTTCCAACCCACTAGTGATGGGCTGCACCGAAATGAACACGTTGGACTTGTTGATCTGGTCGATTTCCTTCATCTCTTCCGACTCGTCCTGACTTTGGGCACTTTCCAATTTCTCGAAGTCCTTGATGGACGACTCCAAATTGGCAAAACACAACTTCTCGCCGTCAATTACCTTGCCGTGGAACATGTTCAAGTTGACGTTTGAGTCTTCTGTAGCACCGGAATGGTCGTTGTGGTTGATCTTGCTGACATTGACACGAATGCCTCCCTCGACCTGTGTCATCACCCGGTTGAAGTTGTCGTGCACCAAGCGGTCCAAGTACGACATGTTGTACATGTCGTAGATCACCAACAAGTTCAACAACTCGTCGTCCTGCGAGATCAAGCCCTGCTTGATCTGGTTGGACATGGTCAAGAGAATGGAGTTGAGACGGCCAGAAATGTTGTTAATGTGCTGCTCTGGACTGATGCCGTTCTGCTCTTGCTCCTCCATGAACTTCTGGCGCTGGTGGTTGATCTGGTTGGTGGTTGTAGACGCCAAGTTGTAGGTCTGTTCTCCGAGCTGCTGGGCGTTGGAAGCGATTGTTCCCCATAGGGAAGACACCTTAGACGAGCCCTCGCTGCTCCACCAGTTGGAAATGGAGCCAATTGGGTCGATATCGAGTTCTTCCGAGGCGCTGCCCCCTTGTTGTTCCTGGTGTTGTGTTTGGTCAACTGGAGCTTTCTCCGTCAGTTCTGGACCGTTTTCGCTGGTTTTTGGAGCATTCTGCACCTTCTCAGCTGGAGCAGCCTTCTCGGCATCGCTTTTCTTCTTGGGCTCGAACTTCAGCGTGGACTTGGGGGTCGCTGGCTTCTTCTTCTCATGTTGTGCCAACTCGTCCAAAAACTCCAAGAAATCTTCGTCTTTTTCGTCTTTGACGGCCCCGGTTTTGGGCTTGGGTGTGCCGGATCTCAGATCCGGCAACGAATTGATGAAATCCAACACGTCGTCGGCAGCTTTCGACATACTAAAGTGGTAGGTCTAATATGGAATTTTGTTAGTCTTTTAGATCACGTTATTTTTGGCGTGAAAAAGTGAGAAAATTGAGAAAAGGCAGGTTTTAGTTAGTGAGAAAAGACACTTTCTGCCACGAAAACGGGTCCTAGTTACGGTCTAGAATCCATATAATATAGTATCTGCATAGTGAGAGGACTAGTGCAGTTAGAAAGAGCACGTTTGGTTTTATTTGGAGCCAAAAAAGTGCATTTTGAAGGCCCCCAGTTCAGTTCATCGAGAATAGGATAATAGTCCACAGAGTCCGTATAGCTCGGTATTTCCCTTTATTTTACCCTGATCTCATCGAAACACTCCATATCTATCTGAAAATTCTTTCAAATTTGCAAAAACGCTCCATATTCGAGTTTTCCACCAACTTTTCCTAATTTCCAGATTTACTGAACAAAGCAACAAGACAAAGTCACCATGCATCCCCAATTGGATAAAAACAGATTCGACACCTGCGAAAAGCTCATGGATGCCCTTGAGGAGTGCCACAGACAAGAGTTCTTGATGAAGGCTATGGGTGTGTGCAATTTCGAGAAGAACGAGCTTTCCAAGTGTTTGCACCACACTCGTGTCAACGACGCCAATGAACGTATCAAGAGAAGTCGTGAGAGACAAAAGAGACTCGAGGAAAAGAACAAGCAGAGAGAGGAAGAGATGTACGGAAAAAACTCGTACTTGAAGAAGGTGATTGAGATGGAGAAAAAGAACAAGGAATAAGGGAAAAGAGAACTATAAGGAGAAATATGAGGAAGATCCGAAAATTAGGACATGAAATTTAAGGTCTATTTTCAATGGGACTATTGTATGAATAATTTGATGCAATGAAGCTCAGGGTGTCTTCTAAGCAAGGCACCATTAATTGTATTAAGCTTCTAACATTGTTTTTGCCTAAAAAATTGATTGCAATAGCTAATTCACCAAGTTCAATGGCTATTTTCACCATGTTCTTTCATTTTCTCTTATTTGTCTCTTTCTAAGTCTTCCACATGTATATAGCAGGTACAATAATTGCCTTAGGAACGAATGAAAGTATGAAACATAGAACTGTAGAACCTTGACCACTGGCCAATTCTAACATATGCTTGTCATTTATCCACGAATAGATTGAATTATTACAATACTCTATATTTGAATTCTGTATATTTTTCTGTGACGAAAGCCAGAATGGAGGACTCAGCAACTGGAGCAATCTGCACTTCTATTCCCTTGTCTTTTAGTAAATTTTGTTACATTTCTTGACTAATTCAACCCATTTAATTCAATTAATGCTTCCCATATCAATCTCCATTTCTTATTATTCGTATTCAATTAATGCTTCACATATCAATTTCCATTTCATAATATTCCCATTCACTTAAATTTCCATTCTCATTTCATCCTCTCAATTAGTTCTACACTTTCTACCTTTCTACACCTCTCTTCGTCAGCGTGCATTTCTATTCAGTCTTGTCTGGTTCTCAAAACCTTCTTCACCACCTTGTCCTTGGTCACCACGTACACCACGGCACCCCAGCCCGACAAGGCGTCTCTGTCGACCGCGTTCAATAACGCCTGGGAAATGGTCTCGAACAAGTCTTCCGGCTCCAAGTTGGGCTCGTAGAGCGACTCACACATTCCGTACAACTGGTCGCTGGCCGTGCCGGAAACGATGAAGTCCTTGGCGAAATCGATGCATCCGATGGAGTCGAAGCCGCAGATGAAGGGCTGGCTGGTCTTGGAGTCGATTCCCGCCACAATGGGCCCCACGAAGTAGGGGCCAAACCGTCTCTCGTACAAGGTCGAACTCACCAAATTGGCCAAGGTCTTGGGCTCAATTTGTCTCTCTTCCCGCAATTTGTACAAGTTGTGCTTGAAACGGAACACCTCCGACAACGTGGTGACGTCTGTGGCCAAACCGGTCAACCCCAAGTACGTTTTGTCACCGAAGGCAAAGATCTTCTCGAAGTTGTTGGACAAGCCCAAGGACTGGTTTCCCAAACGCAAATCACATGCAATTGCTATGCACTCTTTTCCGACCATGGCCACGGCAGAACCACCGTTAATGGAAGAAGGGTCAGACATGGCGGTAGTTGGAAGTGAATTGTGAAAGTTGATGTAAAGTTGATTCTGGTGGCGTCTGAGGATCACGTGACGCGAACACGTGACAATCAACAAAGAAGAAGAAGATGGTGAAGTAGATGGTGAAGGAGTACGGATTGTACGGTGTAATCAGGGAGAGGCGCTTGGAGAGGAAACAGCTGGGTTCTGGTGTGTTTATTGCTTCGTTTGGCGGGTTGCCTTAGAAGGTATGGGACTTTGGGTTCCAGTCACGTGACTTGAGTGGAAGAAGATGATGAAGAAGTAATGCTACATCGGAGGGTGTCGTTCGGTGGAGAAGATTAGATTTTCAATGCGGAGGTCGGGTTCTTGGTTCTATTCTCTGTTCCTTCGTCTGAATGTTTCCCAAGAAAGTAGGACTGGAGTTGTTTGTCACGTGACATAGTAAAAGTATAGTTTGGCAAGGACGTGAAGGCCCTTTCTCTCCGAATGAATAATTCATACTGCAATCAATGGTACCTTCATCTTCTTCCCAAGACTCTGGAAACTTTGAATAAACCCCACTACTAGAATTTAAATGCCTATATTATATCACGTGACCTTCTATATAACCACCTCAGTCCCTGTATGTAGCTCCCCAAACCTCCCAAAACAATTTGGATATATTACTGTGTATCGTGATTCTTCAATGTATTCACATTATTCAAGTCTTGCTTCATATTTCACTGCAGATTATTAGCCGATTCGTGGCTTTCTCATAATATAAACTGCAGAATACACTTTATAGCACATACATCGCCCTAGCGACTTATTTATCTTCCTTAAATAATTAAAAAACGAGGCCTTTGTTGGAAAATTATACAATAGCCTTATTTAGTTTATTTTATACTCGCAAACAATATCCAATTTCTACGAACTGACTACTATTAATTATATTATTACTATAACGTACAAAATGAATCTCCATACTTGTCTCTTCTTTAGTTTTAATGTGCCGTGCCAACCCCTACACAGGGCACACATTTATTTATTAACAAAGAAATAGACCAAGCAACGACTGACAAACACTCAATGTCTATCACGTCAAGGTTAGATAAATATTAAACAAAATCCAAGGGTATCATGTAAGCTGGGCATTCCAGGTCCTATGGTTCTTCGATCACACTTAATTCTCCTTCACATTCTCAACGTTTGGCTCCAATTCGGCGGAATGCTTGTCTTGAGAATCGACATCTTCTTTGATTTGAATAAGCTCCGCGGTTCCAATTTCTATCTCTGAATTTTCAATGTTAGGAACCACTTCCAGTTCATTTCCTAACTCGTCTTCAATTTCTTCGGGCTCTTCTTCCTCCTTGATCGTGTTGGTGCTGAAGCTATGCACAACATCCTGGGGATCCTCTGAAGTAGAGTTGGTTGAGTTCAACAATTGGTTCACAGGACTTTCAGTGTCATGGTAGTTGGAGAGCTTGAAAGTCTTGGGCGACTTCACAAGATAATTCACCTGGGCGTCGGCGGTTTCCTCTTGAAGTAACCTGCTCAAATCATTGATGGACTTAGATGCTTGAAACGTAGGAATGATCTTTCCAATGTCTTTCATGTTGTAGAACAACTTTCTGATTTCAGCCTTAACCAATCTGGTCAATTCGTCATCCTCATTGACCACTGGAGTCGTGGGACTTACTTGGCTTTGATCGCTATTCTCAGTCTGCTCTTCAGATCTGGCCTGTTCTTCAAGCTGTGCCAATTTGTCTTCATCCTCCAAATCAAATCTCAACTGCAAACCAAATCCAAGAATAATCAAGTAGTTCTTGTACTTGCTCAAGTCACTCTTGTACTCTTGAACCTTGGTGTTGTAATTGTACGTGATCTTGGTGTAGTTAGAACAACTGTATTGCTTGACTGGCAAATCCTTCAGGAATCTCAACTTGTAACGGGTGAATTCTTGGTACAACTTCTTCAAGTGATTGTAATAATTCAAGGTCTTGACGAATTGCTTCATCATGCCTTCGTGGTTAGCTTCAGTGTCGCTCTCGCTGTTTGCCACTATGTAGTTGCTGAGATAGATTCCCTTGGGCAAAGATTCCCATTTCATAATGTGCTTCATCTTCTTGAATTGATCCTTGTTCTGGATAATGCCATCCAAGTTAGTCCATCCGTATTCGATGGAGGAAACACTTTCCTCCAAAGTTGGAATGGCGGTGATCTTAGCTGCCCAGAAGTTACAGGTGTTGACGAATTCCAATGCAATGTCTAAGGTACCAGCTTCAAAAATGAACTTCTTGGCCGCCTTCTTGGAAGTCTTGGGGAAACCCAACGACCACAATACCACCTTCTTGCCATTGTGAGTAGTGTTGGACTTCTCCAATTGCGCAAAAGTGGAACACAAGTTGTAGGTTCCGATCTTAGCGGCATTCTTTAACCAGTTACCGTCACCGACATTGTCTTGGTCATCGGTTTCGTCGTCTTGATCGAGTTCAGTAATAACAACCAATTGCTTTTGCTTGATCTTCTTCATTCTTTGCTGGTGCTTCTTGATCACCTTCTGGTCGAACGAGTACAATGCCAACTCACCCTTGGAAACAACCACAAAATTCTCGGTGAACTTATTCATGCCTCCAGTTGTTCCAACGTTGGAGCTGGTGCTTCTTTGGTTGTTTTGGTTGGTGTGTGATCTGCTGAAGAAGGAGAAGAATCTGTTGCTTGACGAGTTTTGCGTTGAGGTGGTCGAAGCAGCAGACGAGGTGTTCCCTCCATTCAAGTCGTTGGAAGTGGAGTCCTGTTGGTCATTATTCAAAATCTTCAATTTCAACAAGCCTTCCTTCAAGTAGGGCGAGCCTTGCAATTCTAAGGTCAAATCGTACTGATCTTGGTAGTCGTCCACGTTGAAGTCGTCCAAGTGCTGGCGATGGTTCATGTCGTGCAATTCAAGCTCGTCTCCAATTTCCAAGTTATTGAGGTTCAAGGTGTCGAAGGAGAGAACGGACAAGGCGTCGTCACCGTTTACCGAAGTGGTGGAGTCTTTGGATATGACCGAGGATCTAGAAGCTCTCTTGTTCAAATTTCCGTGCACATTCACATTGCTGGTCTGGGGTTTAGGGGCTTGGTTCTGCAAGCCGGAGCCTGGAGCACCTCTCAAGTAGTCTAAAGACTGGCGGTTTTTGATGGTGAAGGGAACCGAGGACACTGACGACGCTCTGGAAGCGTTGCCATTCTTGTAGAACTTCTGGTTCTGGTCGGAAACCAACGCTCTGGTGAAACCCACGCGGTTGGATCTGTTGCTGTTGCTGTGGTTTCCGCCATAATTGGACACGGACGAGGCAGAAGTCATTCTCTTCATCGCAAGCGACGATCTGCGGTTGGTACTGTCGGAGGACCAGATTGACGAGTTGGACACCTGTTTGGACAATGAGGGCAAGTCTTCGTGGATGGGGGTCGAGCCGGCGTCCGAGACGTCGGGCGTGGACACCCCGAGGTTGGTGGTGGTGGTGTGGGAGCCATTGTGGTCCTTGGTGTCCTTGTGCTCGACTTCAACGTCGGCAGACTTCTCACTGAAGGTGGAGTGTCTGTTCTTGTGCTTTGCCGTGGACGAATGGCGTGAAAGGCGGCGGGCGCCGGCCGCAGCCTGGGCCATGGCATCGGGACTCACTGTGTCGTCGTCCTCGGACTGTTTCAAGTGTAACTCATTCTTGGACAAATCCTCGTAGAAGTTGCTCAACTCGCGTTCAATGACAATGCGCTGCTTGATGGACAACTTCTTGGAGCTCTTGGGGTTCTGCTGGATGAAGGTGGTGAAGGTGTTCTTGATGTAGTCGGCCTGGGAGATCTTGGACTTCTTGTTGACCTCGGAGTTGTGCAACGCGGTGTTCAACAAGATCAACGAGTAGATCACAATGTAGATCTTCTCGAAGTTCTTGGTGCAGAACACGTTCTGGGGGTGCTGCTTGATGTAGGACTTGGTGAAGGCCGACAAGATTCGGTCGATCTCCTGCGATTCGCCCTTCAAGTACAACTTGGCACACAACATGCGGGTGGACTTCAACAAGTTGGCGTCCCATTGGAACAAGTCCATGTAGTGGGCACGGATCTTGGAGCTCTCCTCGTCACCGGCGGCCAAGAACTGCGTGTACTCTTCGGGCTTGATCGACACGAACTCCTCCTGGAAGAGCTTGTGGGCGATTTCGACGTACTCGGCCTCTGTCTGGAACGTGGCCGCCGCTTTGGCGGCCTGGTCCGCGTCCTTGGGGACAGGCGACGAGGACGGAGGGGTGTCGGGGGGCGTGAGGGCCCCCTGGTCGTCTTCTTTGATGGTGGACGAGGCAGTGACCAAGGAGTCAACGGTACCCACGGACGACATGGTAGAGCCAGGAGATGGGGGAGGGTTGTGGGCCGAGACGAACAGCGTAGAAATGGCGAAAATGAGGGCGAATTGGGACTTGAAAGACCGTGGATCGGAGGGTCGAGGTGGTAGGATGGTTCCGGATAAGAAGGGCCTAAGCTCGCGAAACAACAAGTATGGATACCCCAGAAAGCCGTGGAAAAGAGTGTGTTGGTAACGGGTCGCTTTTGAAGCGTGGTGGTCAAGAAATCAGCCTCTGGCGCCTTTGGCGTGTAACACAGCAGAATCCTCGTCAATAATATTTTACGCCCTGATTGTGTATTGTTGGCGTTCGGATTGTGCTACCAACAATGCGTCATCTGACCATCAATTTGTCCCAGTTGGGCAGGCGGTATAGGGCAGGGCAGCAGCCCACATAGCCGTTGCCTGGTGCCGTGCCACGGTTAAACCACCGTTGTAATTCGGGAGTAGGAATAGCGGGGCATCCTAGACGAGGTGGATGGATGGGTGGATGGGTGGAGTGATGAACGAAGTCGGATCATTAGAATTGGGTGAAAATGAAGCAGAAATTGGGCATTGAATTTTGGGATTATCTTCTTCGGGTTTTGGTGCTGATTCCTTGGGTTGGGTTGGTATCTTGTGCTTGGGGCGGTCCTCGACGTCAGGGCAGCCTGGCACCAGGGTCCTGTGGTGGTAAAAGGCCCGCCAGGCGTTTGCTCACGTCGCCTTCCACAATGGGCAAATTTAGATGGCACGGGGTTCGGTGCATGCGTGGTGTCTGTCTTGTTCTGTCGTTAGACTTAAGCGTTCCGGCTGAAAACAGCCAAAACAGCCTATTTCTTGCCTATTTCTTGGGCCAACGTCGCCGGCGAAATTTCACGATCTGCCTGGCCCGACGCCTATACTTTCAGAACTTCCACCATTTGGTCTGATCTGGCCATGGATTCTTTGCTTCGTCAACCAAGCCTGGCACTCCTGCCAAGCGCCTCGGTTCCAGCTTCACTTCCCACTGGCGTCGGGCGTGGTGGTGGAACTATAGGCCCATTGAGGCGGAAGCGATGCCGTTCCACCTTCGCTGGTGCTTTTTTGCACCTTTCCACCTTGGAGGTCTTCCCGGTGGCCATTATTATTTGCGTCCAAGGCGGTGGAGGGCCTGAACACCGCCGTGAAGCACCCCGGTGCAGCAGTAGCGCTCAGCGAAGGTGCAACAAGGCGTGGTGGCCCATGGTTGGGATCCTTGGGAACGCATGTGGACTATTGTAGCTGAAATTGTCGGTTCTGGTTCCTGATCTCGTGGCAGTCTGGCGGTGTTGGAACCGATCTGCTTCGGCATGCCGGTGGCTCGTGACCAGAGATAGTGATTGTGGACTGGTGATTGTTTTAGATAACGTGCACTTGTGGAGAGTGTGGATTGATAGTATGCATTAATTGTATGCGTTTTGTTGTGTGAAATCTCCTTCAGATGTTCTGATTCCATGTGTCTCCGTCTTGCAGCCGTTACCACACCCACAATCATATGTAGCCTGGAGCCAATGAAATTTGGTGTCAAAAAGAGGCGGAAGTAGGGCTTTGGCCACGGATGTAGGGGGGGATTGTTCGGCTTCTTAGCATAGTGTTTTATCTTTCAACAATAGCGATTCGCCCCTGGCAATACACAAGGGCCTGTCCATGTGAAGAGCGTTCGCTGTGCTTTATGGGGTTGGCAAAAGAATAGACCTGGCGTTCGGGGCAGCAGGGTGCATTCACAAGCTCTAATGTGTGGGTCGGACAAAGACCAGGTAAGCGACAATAGCATGGGGTCGATCCTGGGGGTCGGGCTAGATCGAGAAAGGGCCCAGGAACAATGCATTGGGCGCAAACTATAGCATGCCTGGCATGGTAACCCCTTAAGGGTTACAGGCATTTAAGGGTGCCAGCGTGAGGGTATCATGGCCATAACCGTGCTAGGAGCCTTGTAGTGTGCTGAGAAGATAATTTTCTGGAAAAGGTCCCGGGATTCGGGGTCTTTTGAAGGGTTCCGTATCCATTTACTTCGGCTAAAGCATATTCCTTAACCAGGGCGAAAGTCACGGACGTTCTCCAATTGGGCCATCGCAGCATCGACTTGTGTTCGGCTCCTGTGATGCGGTAACCAGGTCGGCTTCCCGTTGCAATGGAAGCCAAAGGGATCTTACAAGTAATTGTCAACGGCGGCCTCTGCACATCAACACTCCCTGCTACCATCAAGAGCCCCAAAACGTTTCTGGCGCTAGTTTTTTTAGCATCTGACACTTGGAATGCCGCAGTGGGGTCGATTTTTCACCTGCTAGGCCATGATTTGTGTTTGTTGATGCTGTGGTCGTCTATTGGGCTATTGCCGCAAATTTGCGGAGTCTGTGCAAAAGTCCGTCAAAAGTGACCCAAACGTTCCGGAAAAAGGGCCAGAAGCGTCTCCTTGTTTGAGAGTATACAGATGTGACACTATCTCATTCGATATCTTCCCCCTTCGTTCCCTATTCGTTCCTGTTGCACTGCCATGGTTCCTTTACAAAACTAATTTTTAGTCGCGTATTATTGCCACCAAAAACTATTGCACTTCTAGAACCTATCACTACTTCCTCCACTATCTGTCCAAATCAACGTCTAGCCATGGATCTGTTGTCAGAATCGGTCTTCCTGCACCTTGACGAGCATGGTGATACCTTGAAAGCCATCGATGGCGAACTTATTGATGCGTATATCCCTGCTATTTCTCCTAATACCGTCACCCCCGAATACCTACAAACAGCGATTCCCGTCATCAACAAGGTCCTTTATGGCGATAACTACCCCCAAATGGACCCTGGACGTCTAGTGTTTAAGCTTCTCCAGCGGATTTTGTCCTTTTTGACGTTTTCCCAGGTCTTGACCTACTATCCTGAAGACTTCATAGTCCAGAGCGTCAAGACATCAGAGAACGTCCAGGTGGCGCGTTTATGCCTCGATATCGTCTCCCTCAGGCTCAGAGAGCCCCAAACAGTCCAATTGATGGTCAAAAACAACCTCATGTACCTGTTGGTCAAACAATTGTTGATCAACAAAGACTTGGACATCGGCATAGTCAGCCAGACCGAAGCTTTGGTCCAATCGATTGTGTTGGAAGATTCGCCACTCAGAGAGATATTGGCTGAGCCAGACTTTGATCTTCTCTACTCCGAGCTCCGCTTCAAGGACACCGATACTACATTGATGACAAGACTTCTTGATTACTTGTTGATTCTTTTGCCCTACGTTCCGGGTGTGAATTCTCAACTCTACAATTTCTCCGAGAAGGAATTACTCAAATACAGCGATAAGGATCCATTATTTTCCGTCTTGTTGGTTCAATTCTTCTTGAATGCGCTTCAGGAAGCAGACAGAAATAATTTACCCCAGGTTTACCAGAGCATCACTCCAACCTTTCCTGAACTCTTGAAATTGTACATGCTGCCAGAAACGCTTGAGTTTGTCAAAACCGAAATCATTTCTGTTTTTGCAAAACTTTCATATTTCAAGCCGGAAGATGCCATTAAGCTTCTTGACCAATCGAAGATCCTCAAGACGTACAACTTGATCAAGATTTATGAGTACGATGAGCTCGATATCAAATTATTGAGCAAATTGAATCCAGAAGTGATCAACAAAGTCAACCCTTCCATTTACGAGGACGTCCTTTCAGATCTTTCGTTGCTCAACAATGCCAAGTACTTTGACATTTTGCTCAACTTTATTAAAGATCCAGCCACTTTTGAGAAATTCACAATCACGTACTTGAATAACACGACATTGGGCAAATTGTCCATTGATAGGTTGTTCGCTGTGCTTCTTGAGATGTCATCATATTCATTTACAAAAACGTATCTTTTCAACCACCTTCCTAATATCATTACGAATGTTCTCATTGATGAAACAGCTACAAATCTAATTAATGACGAGGTTTGGAAATTAAAACTGCATACTTTGGAAAACTTACTAAGTGATACAAGTGTTGAAGGATTAGAGTTCTGGAGAAATCAACTCGAGGAGGCCTTGTCAACGATGAAATATGGCCGCAAAATTCGTAACATTGGGAAGGTGGATTTAATGGATGAAACTGTGTAATAATCTAATTGATGTATGAGATTTATCCGGTTTTTCCAATGCTGGTAGAAGAAGATCCTCTTGGGATGGTTTCCGTTTGTTTTTCTACCGTAACTTTCTCATTCTGTTCAGCCTCCTTCAACTTTTTGGCAGCCGCCTCTTTCTTTAACTTTATCGCGCGCAATCTGTGCAACATAAAGATAAGCGCGTTCGGAATGATAATCCAGATAACCAAGACTCCCAAGTTACGTCCCAAATGGCCCTTCCAAGTGTCAAAGAAGACGATCTTCAATGCTTCATACGCATTGTACATGGGCATGGCGTAGCCGTATCTGAAAAATTTGGGACAGAGCTCCAATGGGGCAAAGGTGGTGGCCACATTGATGACAACATTGAACACCATCCAAGGAGCCACGAGAAGCTTGTTGTTGAACGCAACGCAAACGGTGGCCACAAGCTCACTGATGGCGGCACAGGCCGAGCAGAAGAGGTACATGAACATCCAGAACACCAAGAAGCCCGAACGTCCAAAGGCAGTGTTGGTAGGAACCTTGAAGGCAATGGTCGTCAAGCAATAGACCAAGCCTAAGACCAAGCAGTTCACCTGGGTCGCCAACACACGCCACACCAAGAATTGTCTGAACTTAAGTCTGGTCCGCATGTATGTGTAAATTTCCACGGAGAAGTTGAACTGGTGGAACGAGAAGAGCATGAGGTAGATCAAACCCAACTCAGAAGGGCCCAAGACGGCGGAATTCCGAGGAGGACGCATGTCGACGGTCAGTAAACGCACGGGGTTGGTGAGAATGGTCAAAGTGTTGTTGTTGGCGAGAAGATTGGACTTTTGGGTAGAGTTGAGACTGGTGAGAAAGGCATTGGTGACCTGGGGGGTGACGTACGAGTTGATCCAGAGGGTTTGCAAGATGAAAATGTTCTTGGTGATGTACTGATTCAATGCAGAGTAGTGCCTTCCAGACTCGTAGTAGACTTGGACTAGTTGGGAGAAGCCTCCGTTGGCCGCTAACGAGAAGTTGCCGGTGGTCATGCTGTCGTAGACGGCCTTGGTGGCGCCGGCGTTGACGTGAACGGCGACCCAGTACTTCTGGTGATGCACCTGGCGCATGACCTCGGCGGTGACGGTGTTGTTGTGCTTCTTGGCCAACTGCTGGAACTCGGAAATGGGCACCACGTTCCAGTTACCCAACTGTTGCACCCGGGTGTCGTGCAGAAACATGTCGGTAACAGCGTTACCCACATAGGAGGGGATCTGGGAGCCGGTGGAGTTGGTGAAGGCGGTGTCCTCCGACACCACCAACATCTTGAGGTTCTTGAACCTGGTTTCTCTCTTGTAGACACTGCCCCAGTAGATGGACAAGACGGCCAAGAACATGACGAAGACCTTGAGGTACGACTGGCAGAGGCGCAATATGACAGTTCCCGCCTCTTGGGCAAGGCTTTTTGGTGGTGTTGGTGGAGTTGTTGCTGTTGATGGCGCTTGTGCCAGTTCTGGCCCCAGAGGCCCGTTTTCGACGGGGGTTGAAGCCAGCTGAGTCTTGTCGAGCCCAGCTTTCGATTGCACGCCATTCTGGCCCGCCTCAGCCACTGGAACGGCGCTAAAGCCCCCATCTCGAGGCCCATTGTCGTCCTCGGAGTACTTCAGCGAACCATCACCAGTGTGCACTCTTTGGGCGTCGACGTCAGAGTCACCAGGACCCCGAGGCACGGGGTCCAAAGGATCCACACTATCAAGAGACCGTGCCATAGTGAAGAAAAGAGTCGTTGTTTTGTTTGGATTTTTATCGCAATTTCTTCCCCAAGATTTGCAGTGCGGCTGACTATTGTTGAGATGTTTCTGTTTCCCCAAAAAAGGAGCCGCCTTCTTTTCCTGAACTGTCGACTAGAGAAGAGAAGAGAGTTCGAAGTTTGCAAGTTCAACAGTTAGTTAGTTCTCTTTTGGTCAAGTGTTTACGTTCTATCAAGTTCATCGAGTTAGAGCGCTGTTTGAGAGAAGTGCTGCAAAGTGAGTGAGAGCTATTTGTTGACAATAACAAAGATAGAGAGTTCATAGAAAGAGGTTCTAAGTGCTGACTTCTGTTGATTCTAATACGTCTGTGATTCTGCTACTTGATACATCTGTGATTCTGCTACCTAAAACATCTGTGATTCTGCTACTTGAAACATCGGTGGTTCTGATTTTTATCTTCTGTCTCATCGAGTGTTATCTTTTGTCATCGAGTGTTTACTCCGACTGCATTATTCCATTGATATCATCTGCTGACTCCTGTTATTCTGCTTCTTCTGAGGTTTTATTAATCACTTCCATTCTTCTTGACTTCCATTCATCATGTCTACTTCATCGTTGAACTCCTCTGCCCGGAGTTCCATCGCTCCCCAGGCCGTCCAATTGGACCAGGACAACGCCGCCAAAAACGTGCCCCGCCAGAACTTTATCCGCCGCATGTCCACCGCCGCATCCAACTACTTCACCGCCGATGACACCATGGAGGAGGATATCATCAACGAGGAGGCGATGAACTACCTCAAGGTCACCGAGCTGGGCGGCGACCTCTTCGGCCACGCCTTGCTTACTGAAGCCGTTTCTCGCCACCAGTCCATGATGTCGGACTACGAGGACTTTCCCCAGGCTTTTGTCCCCGGTGAAGAAAAACGGGGCGCCAAAGCCTCCGTTTCCGACTCCACTAGAGAACCCCAAGACCGCCGTCCCAGTGCCGTGGTGACCTCCATCCAGAACGCTACCAGCAAGCTCGGTTTCTGGGACAAGGAGTTCCATGCCGAAAGAATTAACATCTTGGTGACATTTGCCAAAAACTATCTCTTCCTCGTGGTGGGTCTCATGATCGCCCTTTGCATCTACTGGGGCTCTTATTTCGAGCGTTCGACCCGTTATCCCAACATGCACTACGCTGTGTTCATTGCCGACGACGCTGTGGGCCAGTTGCCCGCCATTGTGGGCCCAACTGTGGAGTTCTACTTCACCCAAGTTCCCGCTGTGCAGAAGTTGGGCACCTTCGAGATATGGAATGCCACCCGGCTCTCGGCCTTGGCCAAGGCCCACAACAGCAGCATCACTGACGCTGTCTACCGCCAGATCCATCACCAGAAGTACTGGGCCGGCTTCTATGTCAAGCCCAATGCTACTTTGCAATGGGCCACTGCATTGAAGACCAACTCCACCGCCTTCTCACCCAACTCCTTGCTCGAGTTGGTCTACGAGACAGGAAGAGACTACAATGCTGTCAACAATTTTGTGAGTAACATCGCCCACAATATGGCTCTCGGGTTCGACTCGTTCCTCCCCAAAAGTCCGTTGATTTCCAATTTAATGAAAGTCATCACTCCAGAACAGGCCTTGAACGTTTTGAACAATGCTCCTCAGCTCATCACTACCTTTCCAAGTTTTGTCGTCAATGACTTGCATCCCATTCCCCAGCAGATCGTGCAGGCCCCATTGCAAATTGGAATCATTTACTTGGTCATGTTCACGTTTTTCATTTTTATCTTCACTATTGAAATCCAGATGTACATAGCCTCGAAGATCAAGGGCACCAAGTTCCTTCTTGTGAAGATATTGGCCACCCAGGTGGCCTATTTCGTGTTGTCGCTTGCCTTTGTTATCTTGAACTATGCCTTCGGCATGAAATACAACACCACGTTTGGACAGCTGGGATTCCTAGTGATTTGGTGTTTCGGTTTCCTTCTCATGTCCTCTTTGGGAAGTTTCATCGAGATTTTGGTGTTAACCATTGGAACATTAAAGTCACAACTAGCTGGATTCATATTAGTATTGGTTGCGGTTCTTAACGTGGCGCCAACTGTGGCGCCAATGGAATTGTGCCCCAACTTCTACAGGTACGGCCACGCTATTCCCGTACGCAATGCGTACGGTTTGTTCCATGTGGCTTATTTCAATGCATGGAAGGGTCGTGTCGGACTTTACATCGGTGTGTTGATTGCCTGGATCGTGGTTACAAATGCCGGTTTGCCCTTCGCCATGAAGTGGCTCATCAACAGAAAAAAGAAGGAGGCTGCCAAAGCAGCAGAAGCTGCCAAGGCGTCTGGCACCAGTGTCCCACCTGCTGTGAGTACTTTCGGTTGAACGTCTCCGTGCATTCATGTGCAAATATATCCTATACAATGTGGAACCCAAAATTCTAAACATCACAATTTACCCAAGTATTTCCACAGATACATGTTCTATGAAAAACCATTGTCCACAATCCAACAGTGTTTGAACCTTCAAAAACGTGCGGATCAGTTGCCAAAGATACAGAACGACACCTTGTACAGCACCTAATCTTTGAGTTCCGGGACAAAGGCTTTGACCGATCCTCTGGTTTCTTGTGCTTTGAAATGACAATTTTCCTCAATGCATCGATACATTCAGATTCTGAGAACTTGAGTCTTGGAACCACCCCTTTCCTTTGCGATGATTCTGTGAAGAAATCCAACGGTGTAATAGTTAATACAGACTTGTTAATTCCAATATTAAGCCATTCGACGTCGTAGAAATACAACTCCGAGATCTTCATATCTCTGTTGATGTTGGCACTGTGTCTATCAATAATAGCCCTAGCAATAGGGATTAACTCATCAGGAATTTCACCTTGGCACACCAATCTTTGCTCCAATTGCAAGGCGTAGCCTCTTTCCTTACCAACGAGCTTTGTAGCCAATTCCTTATTAATCATGGTATCACATTCTCTCAAGAAATTCTCAAATAAACTCAACGTCAAAGGGGCATTATTGCATATGGTAAAACATCTGTTCAACGACTCTTTCATTGGAGTGAACAACTTGTTTGAATCTTCCAAATCCCGGTGAAGTTTCTTCAAAATCTCGTGCGTCTTTCCAATAGAAGACAATGCGTACATCAAGAACAATCGGGGCACTTTACTCAACAAAATGGGAAGCACCGAAGAATTCTTGATATTTATCTTGCTGTTTGAACTGCGGTGCTTGCTCTGTGACAATTCGATTAATTCTTGATTCAAATAGACCATTAAATCAATGAGCCACTTCATGTTTCCAATTAAACTCATGATGCATTCTCCTCTGGAAATGGAGTCTTGAAGGTTGTCTTCTGTTGGTTTCTTCTTCGAAATTTGACGGTAGATGCTCGATAACAGGAACATGATTCCAAACGAAGCACTTCTGAGATTCAACACAATCCATGCAATGTCACTCATGTTGTTGTGCTTTGGAGTGAGTTCTCCTAGAATTAATTGTAACGATATCAATTTCTGTAATGGGGGGTTGGAAAGAAGCTTATCCACAGATTCCTTGCTAAATTTGTCCAACTCGAAGTTAATTGCTTTATGGGCTTCTGTGATGACGGTTTCTATGAATTTCTGGGTCACCAACTGGCCCTTGGCATCCCGATAATGTCTGCTAATTTCTGACTGAATAAGAACAAGAATGTCGTCAGAACAGGTGTTGGTGTAGCACGAGTAGGCATGGCGGTAGGCCAAACCGACCGATGTGATAAATAGGTCCTTGTGCGTTGCTCCCAAAAAGTCCAGTTTCTGCACCACTTTCAAAGTCAATTCTTGAGTGGTGGAATGGAAAGGAACGTAGACCACAGAAGTCAAGTTTGGAGACACGGCCACCATCAAGGTTTTGTCGTGTGGAATGCTGGGAAATTCAAAGCCTGTGTCGAAAATGGTCGAGACATTTGCAGGTATCGCTCCGTTGGCTGAGTTGTGGTTAATTAATTTCATGGAGGAACGGTCAATGACATCGATTCTGCTATTGTCTTCGTATTGAACGAGAATGAAGTAGTCGTTCAAGGCGCCAGTTATCGATTTAACCTTTCCTGATCTCGTCAAAATGCTTTGAAGACGTAATGCCTGCGCAGGATTGGCTTGGTTGGAGTCTTCCGATGCCTTCTTGCGAATGCCCAAGTCGGTGAATGCTTCAGAAATCAGGTCGGCCTCATCCACGAGATGATAACGGTGTATCTTGCTGACTATTCCATTGGTGCAGTCGTTCCACGAATAACTGATCAAGATATCTGGTTTGGACAACTTGTCGCCATTTGACGAGATGATGTCGATACTGGTCAATTCTCCGTAAGAAAACAGCACGTCCTTGGTGTCTGCAACCATGGAAGAGTCGATATCCATGCTGTCTTCCGATTTCACGCCATTGGAGCTTTCCTGGACCGGGTTTCCGAACAACGGAATGAGCTGCATGGTCTGGACCTTGTGCAACGTCAACTTGGGCAACTTCTGGGCCTCTTTGGGCGTGTGGAAATGGGGGTCCTCCTTCTGTTTCTTGGCCGATTCCACCAAAAAGCCCCAGTCCACGGAAACGGTGAAGGTAAGAATCTTATTGGACAAGGTGTCATGGGTCACCACGACAATGTGCTTGCTGTCACTGAAACCGATTGCAGACTTGCCCAAATTGACGGCGTCGTCGCTGAGATAGAGGCTGGTCTTGTGGTATTCGACCTTGTGTTCGCCCTGGAAATATAACGTGAGTTCTCCATTGGACCTCAACGTGATACAGGCCTGTTTTGTGGAGATGGGATGGGTGATTCCGTAGGGCTGGGCCTGCCCCACGCTGTAGGAGTACCGGATGTTGTCACCTTCGCCGCTCAAAGTGGCGGGTTTGTTCACAATCTGGGGTTTCTTGATATTCAACCATTTGAACGACACCACCGCCGTATTGGGCCGGGAGTGGCCCAGGTCGCGGTAGATGATCTCCATGTTGTTGTAGGAGGTCAATTCGTAGCTGGGAGACGGTTCTTCTTTGGTTTCTGGCTTGGAACTGGTGCCATTGGAGGTGCCGTTAGAAGTGCCGTTTGCTGTAGTGGAAGAAGAAGCGGAAGCAGGAGCCACGGCTCCGTTTGAAGTCGAGCCGTTGGCACTGGCGTGTCCATTGGACCCCGATCCGGGGCTTTTTGGCTCCTCTTCAAGCAAGCCCACGCCTGCCAATAGAATGTAGAAGTTGCCATACACATCGGCTACTGCCAAATCAGTACTCAAAGTACTCCAGGCTACCAACGACAACTGGTTAGCGCTACTGCCAAGCTTGGAGTCGAGACTTTGTGGGTGTGCCAACTGCCACGACTTACCGTCGGTGTTTTCAAGGTGGGTAAGCAAGAGGCAGGAGCTGGACCCCGAATGGTTGGTGTATGCTATGAAGCCGTTTTTGGACCAGGAAATGAGATTGGAAAGCTTGAAGTGAGGCGGAAGCTGTGGCGCCCCTAATGGATGGCTATTGGGGTCGGAATCACTCGTCATTTCGACCGGTGAAGATGAAGACGAGAAGGAATAGTATAGTTGAAAAATGAGATTATATGTAGATATAGATTGAAAATAGGTTAGGTGCGAATTTTGAGGTAGAAGTAGAGAAAGAAGAGTGAGAAGATTAGAAGAGTGAGAAGATTAGAAGAGTGAGAAAGATTAGAAGAGTGAGAAAGATTAAAAGAAAAGGCGAGAGTGATTAGAAGAAGAGGCGAAAGGTTTTAATAGGGATAAATGAAGTGAAATATTGAAACTAGGGGAGATTACGATATAGGCAGTCATTTGGCAAATAAAATGGATAATTAATGGTTTCTATAATGAACAGTTAAATGAACATTAGTTAAACAAAGGTTTCGAGATGGTTAATTCTGGATCAGTGGATTATTAATAATTATGATAACGGAAATTCATGTTTATTAGGTGATCGGATAACTCATCATTTTATCAAATTAGATTCATCAAGATCCAAGATCCATGATTATTAATTCCATTATTAAATTAATTCAGTTCCATCCTTTCGCTCTATCCAACTGTAGAATTATATCAATCTCAATGGTTAGATTTGTATCTTCTCATGAAAGATAATATTTAATTGACTTTCCAAATATTCCTTCATGGTCTACATTTTTCACCTTCTGGCACGTGCCAGCTTGTATTATTAAAGCTACTAGCTTACAAGTCTCCTGGAACTGGGAAGGTAGAGGCCCAGGCAGCGACTTCCTCGGCCAATGCCTTGGTTTCTTGACAGTTGTCGGCCAATTCCTTGAAAGAAACCAACAATTCCTTGGGAACCTTGCCAGTCTCTTGGGCCTTCAACTTGAGGGAAATGTCCACGGCCTTTTGGAACAATTCGGCGACCTTGTCGAATTCAGCAGGGCCGAAACCTCTGGTGGTCATGGCGGGAGTTCCAACTCTCAAGCCAGAGGGGAACAACGCCGACTTGTCACCGGGAACGGTGTTCTTGTTGGCGGCAATGTTGGCTCTCTCCAAAACGGCCTCAACTCTGGCGCCATCGATGCCCTTGGATCTCAAGTCCACCAAGATCAAGTGAGTGTCAGTTCCGCCCGAAACCAACTCGAAGCCTCTGGCCTCCAAGGCGCCGGCGAAGGAGGCGGCGTTGGAAACGACCTCCTGCTGGTATTGCTTGTATTCAGGGGTGGAGGTCTGCTTCAAGGCCACGGCCAACGCAGAAATGGTGTGGTTGTGGGGACCACCTTGGTGGGCAGGGAACACGGAGAAGTTGATCTTTCTCTCGAGGTCGTAGGGAATCTCCTTGCCCTTCTTGGTGACCTTTCTGATGCCCTTTCTGAAGAAGATCATGGCGCCTCTGGGGCCTCTCAAGGACTTGTGGGTGGTGGTGGTGACAATGTCGGAGTAGGGGAAGGGCGACTCGGTGACGCCGGCAGACACCAAGCCGGAAATGTGGGCCATGTCGCTCAACACGTAGGCGCCCACCTTGTCGGCAATGCTTCTGATGCGCTTGTAGTCGATGACTCTGGAGTAGGCTGAGGCGCCGGCCACGATGACCTTGGGTCTGAACAAGAGGGCGTTGGCTTCCAACGTGTCGTAGTCGATGATGCCGGTTTTCTCGTTCAAGCGGTAGGGCATGGTCTGGAAGTACTTGGAGATATAGGAGATCTTGGCCGTGGGGGTCTGGTAGCCGTGGGAGAGATGGCCGCCGTGGGGCAAGTCCAAGCCCATGATTCTGTCGCCCACCTCCAACACAGCGGAGTAGGCGTAGAGGTTGGCGGGCGCACCCGACAACGACTGGACGTTGACGCCCCATTGGTCAGGGGACAAGTCGAACGCCTCGAGCGCACGCTTCTGGCACAACGACTCGGCCTTGTCGATGATCTCGTTACCGCCGTAGTATCTCTCGCCGGGGTAGCCTTCGGAGTACTTGTTCTGCATCTCCGAGCCCAACAAGTCCATGACGGCCTTGGAGGTGAAGTTTTCCGAGGGGATCAAGGTAATTGACTGTCTTTGTCTGTCTCTTTCTTGTTGCAAGATATCCGCCATCTCGGGGTCAACTTGGGCCACGGGGCGGGAAATCAACGCCTGAGCAGAAGCAGACAAGGCATATGGTCTGGCAAAGGCCCTGGGGGCTTTGGAAGCTTGAGATCTCAAGACACGAAGAGAAGAAGAAAGCATTGGGAAAGAAAAAGATAAACTGGCGACTTTGGCGTTTAAGTAAGACTCATAGTGGTGGTTTTTTCGGACGAGATCCGGGGGCGGCGAGGGCGGGGTGCAGTCACGTGATTCGCCCCCGGATCTCGCATGCACCCCGGACTCGGGGTCCTTCCCCGGAGTCACGCGCGAGTCAGCCCCGGCCCCCGTCCCCAGGGCCCGAGTCAAACCGCGCAACATGGTCGAACCCACAGGCCCCACCGCTTCCACAACACCGGAGGCCCTGGTACCAGCTGCTGCCTGCCACTGCTGTCATGGTGACCCGGCCCTCGGCCGAAGCCACCAACATCTGACTCGGCACTTCCCTCAATTCCTCGGGAAACTCGCCGTACAACTCGCCCGTTGTCTCTCCCACTGCGAACTGCCAGTATGCCTCCACCTCTCTCTGGGCAGACTTCCAGGGAAGACGCCGATTGACGAGGAAAAAAAGCACCACCGCCAAGGACCACACGTCAGCCGCCTTTCCGTCGTAGTAGATCGAGGCAAACGTCTCGGGAGACGCGTATCCTGCCGACCCCACCAACCCCACACTTTTTTCACCTGGACCAGAAGAACAGGCTGTGGCCCAGTCGATGAGCTTGACACGGCCGGAAACGGGACACAACACCACGTTCTGTGGCTTGAGGTCGCGGTGGCACACGTCCACCGAGTGGATGTAGTGAACGGCGTCGCATATCTGCTTCCAGAGACAGAGAAGCTCGGTGTGGGTGATTTTTGACAGAGGAATGCGTTTGACAAGAGTGTGGAGGTCGGGCGTCCCGGCCTCCAAGTAGAGCCGCACCGTCAGCGACAGCGCCTTGTAGCTGTACGCCTGGATGATGTTCGGGTGGTGCAAGCTGCGGAGCGTGTGGTACTCGTGGAGGACGCGTTGGTGGTACTCTTCTGCTGATTCATATTTCTCTCGATTGGTGTAGATTTTCACCACATACCAGCCATGGGCACTGGAGTGGTACAATTCTGCGGTTCCAGACACTCCCACACCAAGGGTGGCTTCCTTGGTATCGGATCGGGACGGCTTGAATCCAGCATGCAGGGTTTTGGGCTTCCAGAGCAGGCGTAGACCCATGGATGGAGATGAATTGGCGATTACGTAACGGAAATGGAGGAAGAAGAGAATTGATAAAGATGAGAATATACGAATGGAACAAAAGAAGTGGATTTCTATGAAGTTTGATGGGAATATGGGATATCTAGAAAGGGTTGAATTGGGCTACTTTTGTTTTTCCTCTAATGGTTACTTCGTGTATCACTGGACTAGATTTAGATGCTTGCGAACTTACCTAAATACGTGTTTTCAGATCTAAAAGAGGATTTAGTTGGGTTTTTCAATAGTTATTGGGTAGTTCCAATGGAATTGAAGTATGTGCGTTGAATAATCAATATTTCGAAAATAAATATGGCCCTAATTCATCGGAAACAAATATTTGCATTTTCTGAAATAATTTGAAAATTTTGAAACCTAGACTAGTAATATTTCGAAATATTCAATTCTTTAGGTAAATTTAATCTACAGAGTTGATATAATGGCTTGAATCTATGGAGGAGCGAATCTTCCATGGATAGAAAATATGTCAAGAAACATTCAACATGTCAAACACCAGATCAGTAACTGAAATCCGCATGCGGAAATTACACTCCGAAATACTATGCCAGTTGACGTAGTAGTACGGAATACATTTTCACCATTATCAATGACTCTCGAAACTACCATGGAACATTTTCTTGGCCCATTATTGTCTATTTTATTACAGCTCAATTGCATTTACCCATACTTTTGCAATTAGCATAATAATTCCGAATCACTTGTCTCCAAGGCAGCAAGCAGATTTTGATCAAGAGCTCTTAGAAATTCTTCTTCCTGGCATTACTTTACTACGGCAAATTCACCCAATTACGGGCACACGACGAGTTCACATGGTTAGTTCCGATTCCGCTGAACCTCCCAGCGTAATATTCCGCATCGCACCAGAATTCCGAGATAAGCCTTAGCCGTAATGGCCATAAAGGTGGGAATGAATTGGCCATTGTCGCCAACGGATTGTACAGGGAGTCAAAAAGAGCCAGACTCTAGCATCGTGTTCTAGATTCTGTCGCTAGGATTTACCCTGGGGGGTGTCCTCGGTGCTTGTGACATACAGTCCATCACAGGCCATGTCTACAGCCGCGGTGAATGACAAATGCAAATGCAAGTCCAAAAGCCGAGAAACCGTTGAGGTACCAGTGATAGTAGTACCAGGAATCCCCACTACTCTATCTCAATACAGACTACCCCAGCTATTATGTACTCCCACTAGCTACCTGTAGTCCAACAATTACTCCTTCTTCCCAATTCTCTCTCTGTAAGCACATCTTTCACTACGTCCAGTAATTTCATTTCGCACCACTCTCTCCCTAGCAGATCCCCAGTCCACTAGCCTTCCCCAAATCCCACTATTCTCACCAGTCTCTCCCCGTTATCGGCCCACCCCCCTCGCCAATCTCTCCCTAACCTTCCCCACTCATCCTCCCTAACTCCTCTCATCCTGCGCCTCCCTCTAGCTTCCATTCCTCCATTCGGAGCCTCTCGTCGAATGGCTCTTCGCTATCCACTCACAGCGCGCAACCACCAGCCGCTATTCCCGCTATTTCCTCCCTACTGACTAAAGTCGCACCAGACTGCGCCATTGTGAACTCTATCAACATCCATTGCCCCCACCATCCATTGCCATCTTCAATCCCACCAATCAATCATCAATCCCAATATCCAATTCCATCTTCCATTCCATTTACAGACCCTCACTGCTTCCATGTCCATCCCTTCCTTCTCTTCGCCTTCTGTTTAATTCCACCTGTAAGCCTAGACTCTCTCTCTACTCCTGCTCGCTTACCCAAACGACACCCGCAAAAACCGCCAGAAACAGCTGGGTTGTGGCCCAAAACAGCCAGGTGTGACCGCAATTGGGCCGCGCACGCGGCCTGCACAGACCGCCCCCAGGGTCCCTGATAAGCATATATAAGTGGCCACTCCCCCCTGTTTTCTTCTTATCACAGACAGCCTCCACCATGAAGTTGTCTCTCCCCACCATCGTCGCCATTGCGGCCGCAATGGGCACCGCAGATGCCCTCTCCATCCCCAACTCCTTTTCCGGAGCCCAGAAGGTGTTCCAGCTCCACCAGGACCGCTGGGGCCAGCAGTACCTGACCTTCATTGGCAAGTACGGCTCCACCTTGGACAAGATCGGTTCGGCCAAGAACTCGGTCATCGAGGCCATCGCCAAACACCTCAATGACCCCATCGAGAACATTCCCCAGGAAACCAAGCAGTTGTGGAGCGAGATGATCATGGACTTCCCCGAAGCCGTGCTGTCGTTGAACTTCAAGTCGTTCCCCAAGAAGCTCAGACAGAAGGCCGCCAAGTTCGACTTCTACGTCTCCTCCGACAAGGTCCCCGACCACAAGTTGAGAGTCAAGAACACCCCCGAGAGCTTGGGCCTCGACAAGGTCAAGCAGTACTCCGGTTACTTGGACATTGAGGAGGAGGACAAGCACTTCTTCTTCCACGCCTTCGAGTCCAGAAACGACCCCAAGACCGACCCCGTCATCTTGTGGTTGAATGGTGGCCCCGGCTGCTCCTCCTTGACCGGCTTGTACTTCGAGTTGGGCCCTGCCTCCATTGGTGAGGACTTGATTCCAAAGCACAACCCTCACAGTTGGAACAACAACGCCACTGTGATCTTCTTGGACCAGCCCGTCAATGTCGGTTACTCCTACTCCTCCCAATCCGTCTCCAACACCGTCAACGCCGGTAAGGACGTCTACGCCTTCTTGGAGTTGTTCTTCAAGCAATTCCCTCAATACTCGAAGTTGGACTTCCACATTGCTGGTGAGTCTTACGCCGGCCACTACATTCCTGTTTTCGCCACCGAAATCTTGTCCCACGAGGACCGTTCTTTCAACTTGACTTCCGTCTTGATTGGTAACGGTTTGACCGACCCTTTGAACCAGTACGAGTTCTACCAGCCAATGGCTTGTGGTCAGGGTGGATACCCAGCCGTTTTGGACGAGCAAGAGTGTGAGAACATGTCCAACTCCATTCCAAGATGTTTGGCTTTGATCAATGCCTGTTACGAGTCCCAATCCGTGTGGACATGTGTTCCCGCCTCTATCTACTGTAACAACGCCCAAATGGGTCCTTACCAGAGAACCGGCAGAAACGTGTACGATGTCCGTGCCAACTGTGAAGGCGACTCCTTATGCTACAAGGAGTTGAAGTACATTGACGACTACTTGAACCAAGACTTTGTCAAGGAAGCCTTGGGAGCTGAAGTTGACAACTACGAGTCTTGTAACTTTGACATCAACAAGAACTTCTTGCTTGCCGGTGACTGGATGAAGCCATACTACAAGAACGTCATTGAACTTTTGGAGAAGGAAGTCCCAGTTTTGATTTACGCTGGTGACAAGGACTTCATCTGTAACTGGTTGGGTAACCAGGGATGGACTGATAGATTGGAATGGTCTGGTAGTGAGGGATTCTCTTCTGCCAAGATTAAGGACTGGCATGTTGGCAAGCACCACGCCGGTGAGGTCAAGAACTACAAGCATTTCACCTACTTGAGAGTCTTCGACGGTGGACACATGGTTCCATTCGACCAACCCAAAAACTCTGTTGACATGCTCAACAGATGGATCAGTGGTGACTTCAAGTTCCAATAAGTTTGGAAAACCCATATAGTTTAGACAAATTAACAAGAATGAAAGTAACTGTAGTTCAATGGAGCAAAGAGAAAGCATACTTCATGCTTGCCATCTTTTTAATGTAAAGTAAAGGTTGACATTGTTATTTTATCAGCTGCTTTAAACTTGGCTGTGGGAATCCACTTCAGAAACAGACTATGACCTATAAGTGAGACCAAATAAAGAACTATTCTACCAGAAGAAACTTTGAGGGTAGAATCCCATTTAAGGATAAGCCTTTCGGTAGAACCTCATATTAAAGCTTAAGGTTAAACAGTCTATTGTCTGAGTGCAGCGTATGGCAAGGCAATTCCTACCTATTTCTGTTTGACTTCAACCTTACGACCATTGCATCAACATCGGGTTATTGTCCAAAGGTGCCGGGATTTAGTCTTCCTAACGGTAAGTATAGGCGATCGTATGTCCAATAATAAGTGCGTGGGACGGATTTTAGGCATTAGATTGGGGATGTCTGACTCGACCAAAGGGAATTGGCCAAGGGAATATCCGTGAGCCTTGGCATAGATCTCATCATTGCATCGAGGGAACTTCACCACAATTGGAGCGTACGCATTCGGCTGTTCTCAATTTATGTTGTTGTGGAGAATTTCTAATTGAAGGCACATAGGCAAGTTTTTCCATGCTTGGGAAAGTAACCACTGCAGATCTGTTGACACTCTGGCAATGCACTACAGGTATCCAAATGCATGTAAGAAGACTCCCAAAGTGCCAAACACCAGCGGAATAATTCCAATAGCGCCATAGCTAGAGGAAATAGAAACAGACTGATAGTCTCGGAGTTCGGCCATGCAGGGCCAAACAATAGAATCAACACACAGAATGCACCGTTATGTGCTTCGAGGTCGGGTAGACAACAGCTTCTTCTCCGACTTTGTCATACTTCCAGGGTGTGACCCTGGAGGCAGGTCATTCCATTCCCTGGTATTCCCCTACTGTTTACGATTGCATACTGTTTACCATTCATACTGTTTGTAAATCCACTGTGTATTTCCGCCAGTTTCTGTAGCAGTGACCTGGAATCTGCCCAATCAAGCATCTGTATACCTCTACCCAGCGGATTCGATTGTTCTGGTGTGGCTTGTAGAGCTTCTCGTCAGAATCAACCACAGCCGTCAGAGTTCCCTAGGACCGTCGTCGCCGCCACCCCGCCGAGAATTCGTACTTCCGGCGAGTGGTTCGTGCAATTGCTCCACATTCCACTGCCCGAGGCGTCCATTTCACCACGCTCCAGGCCTTATCAGCCACGATAACAGGCCGCTTCCGGGCCCAATCTCCACCCAAACCCCACCACAGAGTATGTACACATTGTGCGGCGTGCCTGGGGCCTGCCGCTTGCCCCGCTTGCCCTCGTTCTGCCCCTGGACCGTCCCAAACAAGGCCTTTGGCGATCTCGCTATAATTTTTCACAAAATAACCACTCTTTCAACAGGACCCATTTCTCCACCAGAACGCGTCGAAAACCGGGGAAAATTGGCCACGGGGCGGGCGCAGCTTGTAGCAGCCGTTCCATGACGCCAGATCCCCCGAAAGTCGCCTCCCCGGGCCGCCAGCGCCAGTTCCAGGGCCCCAGCCTTTGCCGAAACTAGACACATTTGTGCATGGCTGCGATTTGCCCGATGCGGCCCAGACATAAACACCCCGAAGTGAGTGTTTACATCGAAAATTTTCAACTTGTTCCCAACCCCCCCCCCCCCCCCCCCCCCCCCCCC